>JARHVA010009178.1:200000-317500 GCA_037957365.1 Torreya grandis
ACATTTAATATATTTTATGTAGGCCTTATCTAACTATCTAAGGGTCTAAAAATATTGTTTAATAGTTTTTTTGTATTTTTCAATTTATATAAATTATATAATTTTCTAGCTGGACTTGAACTTATTTTGATATTCATATGATAGTTTAATTTTAGTGTTTTGTTTGTCTTTTGAGTTTTTTAGAGTTGTGTGCACTTGTATGTGAAACTCACTAAAAAAGTTTGCTAAATATAGCATTAAGTTTTATTATTTTGTAGAGTTCTAAATTTTTCATGTCAACTCAAATTATGAGTTTAGTCTTATTTATGAATGGTTTTTAATTATTTGAATCATTCAATATGAATCAACACAGGTTACTCTTTTAGAAGATATGCCTATTGGAATTCTCTTATATTTATAGTATTTGGGTTCATTATTCCCTATATGTAAATATTGAACTACATAAAATTTTCCTAAAACCTTCGTTTCTTACAACATGATGACATGTAATTGATGACTTCGTCATAAATTTAGCAATAGATATGACAAGGGTTTTACTAACATGAAATGTATAGAGTAATATTACCAATGCATGATCTCCCTATCTCTCACTCTCACTTCATATATTTCTTAAATGGAATGGATTAGTATCACATGGTATAAATAATATGATCTAGGACATAATTTACACTTAGACACACTTTATAAAATAGTGTTATGTGATAATTATATCACATGACACATGAAAAAGTTAAGTGGGACCAAAAAATAATGAAATGAATGAGTGTTAACATGATCATTCCCATCCTAATAAAATTAAAAGTGAAAAACATGTGTATCAACATAGAATTGTGTGCAATTAGGTTGAAGGCTAAGAATAGAAACATTTTAAAGAGGTATCAAATGTTTTTGGAATCCTCTAAGACCAAATGAAGAGTAGTGTAGGGTAGGTGAGGCCATATAAACAAGTAATTATATAGAAGTTTATAAATATTTAAGTTTTAGGGGAAAAAAAACACTATGGAAAGGGAAGTTTTATGTTAATTACATGTCTACACAATAACCCTATTTTTATGTTCTTATGTGAGCGTGTAAGCGAGTATGTCTATGTGTTAAATTATAAAGAGAAAAAAAAATTGAATCACATACCTCCCCATAAATATGCAAGGGTCAATGGATAGAATGATGATTGATATAGTTTACATCTAATTTTTTTTTTAAACACACATAGAAAACACTTAAAAATATTTACTAATTGATAAAATTAGTCAATGTTATATCAATGAAAATTTAAAATTGATAATGAATTTGAAATGAGAATAGGAATGAATATGTATAATGTGTATTGAACATAATTCTAAAATTTAATTCGAAATACATTTCTTAAGATTTGGCTTATCATTTTAATTTTTATTATAGATATTTATAGTAAGTTATAGGCATAAACATCACTTTTATGGATTTTTTTTTTTGAACCTGACCAAACTTTTGATCAAGGAAGTAGATAAGTATTATTTAAAGTATAGCTTCCAAAATATTGGGTTAATTTTATTCACTAAACTAGTGAATCATTTCCTCCTTTGAGGAGAGGAATTGGATAAGTTATTCTTGAAATTAATCATATTGAAAAAAATAGCTACAAACACCACATGTAACAGTATTATATACATTGATCTGAGGCTGCAATGGTAGGCATTGAGGAGAGGGCTATGAGTGGGGGTTCTAGGAGTATCAAGCCTACGATAGCCTTAAGTGGTGACCGATCCCATCCTGGGGTGAGCTCTCAAGACAAAGACACCTTTTATGTCAGTGAATGCTCGAAGCAAAACAAGATTAATGGCTGCCTTTCGCGTAGTCAGGATCGGCCTGTGCTAGTTATCCCTCTAGAGGTTGTAAAGGAAGATGTGGAATACCTGACCTCACATGATTTGATCTACAAGTTTCTTGGGATTTGAATTTCCCTGTCGGCTTTGGAAACTTCGATTTGCCACTCATGGTAGGCTAAAGGTGATTTTGATATTATGCTAGCTGGTAATAGCTACTTCATGGTGAATTTCTCTTTTGTGGCTAATTGGAATTGGATATTTGAGGGAGGTCCTTACTTTTATGATCATATTGGTCTTTTTATCAAACCTTGGCATGTGGGGTTTAATTTTGTTGAGGATTTTCCATCTCGGGTTCCTATTTGGGTTTGCCTGTTGAGACTCCCTCTAGAATTCTAGCATGAGGACATTCTACATCAGATTGTTGTCATGCTTAGGACACCAGCTGAAATAGCACATCAATCACTAGACAAAAAGTTTATTTATTATGCTCGTTTCTGTGTTCATATTTATTTAAATAACCCTTTGCCAAATTCTATGGAAATTTGCCTAGGCTCTTCCTCTTGGATCCAACAACTAGACTATGAATCTATTCCCTTTCACTGTCAAATTTATCATGTGTATGGGAATTTGTAGTGTGAATGCCCTCATGCCTCTAGAGGTGTTGGTACACCTGATGGGCTATTTGGGCCTAGGATGGCCTATGAGGGTAAAGGGAATGGCCAACCTGCTCATATGAGAATTAGAAATATTCAGTCTGATAGTGCCACAAAAGGGAAAGCTCACCTTAACTCTTTAATTTTGGGGCAAGGCCCATTTGGCTCTAATGGTCTTGATATGGAGGGTTTTATCCTAGTTTGACGTTGTGCTAAGGGATGTGGCAAGAAACGCCCACATCTAGACCGGTAAGTAGACTCTGGGTTTAATCATTTTGAGGCTCTTGATAGTATGGCCATTGAAGAAGGAGTTCCTATAGTAGATCAGTGTGGGGTTCCTCATTTAGAGGAGAGGGGTCCTATTCTTAATGATTCCCAGGATATGATTGTTCAACAGATCCTAGAGACCTCTCTTGGCCCTGAGTCCGATGCCTTCGTGGTTCCTCTAGCTTCATAGGATAAGGATGTCCTCTGGGTAGATTTGGTTAAATATGTGGGTGCATCCAGTAAAGAAAAGGGGTCTTCTCCTACTCTGTGCCTAATGCAAAGACCGTTTAAGAAAGTATCCTTTAGTACCCCCTCCACAGTTGGGCGTAAGAAGGACCAGGACAAAATTAAACTTACAAGTGATTTACTGGTAGAGTCAGGGGTTGTTAAGACCCTCGATGAACATTTCCCTCACTTTACTCAATTATTGTGTTGTCATGGAATGCGAGGGGGTTGAATAGCATCCCTAGATAAAGAGCTATGCACAAATTGGTGATTGAACATTCTCCAGATATTTTTTGTATTCAAGAAACCAAGCTTTTTATGGACTCCTTACTTACTTTTGCTCCTAATATTTGGCTTCTAGGCCAATGGCAATGTGTTGGTGCCTTGGGGAGCTCTGGTGGTCTCACCATGTGTTGGGATCCAAGGAAAGTTATGCCACTTCATTGGATGTCCTGTCTCTCAGCTCTCTCAATGGTGGCTTCCTCTCTTGAAACTGGGGAGATGATTCTTGTTACTATGGTTTATGATCCTACTAATTTTCCTATCTTGCTCAAACTTTGGGAACATATTTGGTTTGTCAGAAGCTGCCACCCCTTCCTACCTTGGATTGTCACTGGGGATTTTAACTTGATTCTTCCTCTAGAGGAGAAGAGCAGTGGATTGACACGTTTGGGTCCCTCCTCTGAGCTTCTTTAATAAAATATCAAGCTTTTACATCTATCTGATGTTAAACCTCTTAACAGCCTCTTCAAATGGAATAATAGAAGAAGTGGTAATGCGGCAATCTCTGAACACCTGAATAGGTTCCTAGTTTCCTATTTTTGGCTCTCTAGCTCTATGTCTCTCTCATCTAAAATTCTCGACTGGAGAGGTTCTAACCACTGGCCGATCAGGCTCTATACTAGGTATATTGTGGCTCCTAAGAAGCCTCCACTCAAGTTTCAGTTGATGTGGCTTCATGACTCCTCTCTCCATGACTTGATGGCCCACTAGTGGAGACAGGGAGGACCTGATTATGGCACCGTGATGTATTCCTTCTACAAAAAACTATAATATGTTAAGAGGAAATTGAAATACTAAAACAAGAATTGTTTTGGCAATCTACAATCTATGAAGAAGAGCACGCAAGACCATTTGGATGTTATAACCAAGCAGATTTGGGATGCAGGGTTGATGGAAGCTCTTTGCACTATTGAATCTCAAGCTGCTATGGATTTAGCAGAGTGGGATCTCCATGAGGAAATTTATTGGAAACAAAGGGCACGAATAGATTGGCTCTTGGAGGGGGAAAAGAATACCACTTTTTTTCAAAATTTTGTGCAGGCTTGATGTAATAAGAATTTCATCTCTTCTCTTGTTACCACAGATGGGATGCATTTGACCTCCTCTCAAGCTATTTCTAGGGAAGCTATTTAGTTTTACTCTGCTCTCTTCTTTGGTGATCTACCATTAGCTGAGCTGGCTGAAAATATAGTTTTATCTTGAATTCCCTCTATTGTGACACTGGACATGAATGACTCTCTCATGCGACCAATCAGTATGTCAGAATTGGAGGGGGTGGTCTTCAACTTACAAAAAGGCAAAGCCTCGAGGCCTGATGGTTTCCTTGCTGAATTCTTTTAGGACTTTTGGGATATTATTAATCATGATCTACAAGATGTGGTTCAGGAATATTATTCCAACAAAGAGATGCTTCAAGCTTTGAATGCCACTCTTCTTTTCCTCATTCTGAAGAAGGAACAGGCTAATCAGTTGGACTTTTTTAGGCCCATTGCTCTTTCCAATGTGTTCTATAAAATCATTACTAAGCTCCTTGTAGAGAGGCTTAAAGTTTGTCTTCCCAAGGTGATCTTTGAGGAATAAGGGGGTTTTATAGCTGGAAAACAAATTTTGGATGGGGTGGTTATTTCTTCTAAAGTTATTCACTCTATGAGCACTTCTCAGGAATGTGCCATGTTCATAAAGGTTTATATGATGAAGGCCTATGACAGAGTTAATTGGGGTTCTTTTCATAAAGTTCTTCTGGCTTTTAGCTTCAATCAGGGCTAGGTTCGATGGGTTATGAGTTGTGTTACCACTCCCTCCTTTTTGGTCCTTATTAATGGTTGACCCTCAGAGCTGTTTGGCACATCTAGAGGTCTTCACCAAGGAGATCTACTCTCTCCTTATCTATTTATCATTCTAGCTAAGGGACTTGGGTGACTCACTAAATCTCATGTCTCTCAGACCTTTCTTCATTGATGGCAATGGGGGAATGGATTACCTACTCTGACCCACCTCTAGTTTGTTGATGACACAGCCCTTGTTGGGAGAGCTCAGATTCAAGAAGTTGTTGCTTTTCAGCTCACCCTTGATACTTATCTGGTTGCTTTTGGGGGATAAAAATTAATGATCACAAGTCCTCCCTTTTTTTCTTCAATACTCCTGAGTCTATCCAGAGGAGGATTGCTACTATCTTAAGGTTTCAGATTCATTCTCTCCCTCTGACTTACTTAGGGGTTCTTGTTGTTGTGGGAAGATAGCCTAGGCTTTTTTGGAAAAATGTGCTTAACAAACTAAGACAAAAAGTGAATCACTAGTCTCATAGGTGGCTCTCTACTGTTGATAGGGTGATTCTTCTGCAATCTATGATTCAATCCCTCCCCATATATCAGAGCATGGTTCAAGCTACCTCGGTGTACTTTCTTAAGGAATTTGATGCTCTTTCTCATCCATTCCTTTGGAATGGTAACCTATAAAGTACCAGATGGAGCCTTATTAATTGGGATATTGTTTGCTGACCAAAAAAGGAAGGAGGCTTAGGCTTGTGCTCTACTATCTTGTGTAGTTAAGCTCTCACTACCAAAATCTATTGGCACTGGTGCTCTAGTCAATCTCACCTTTGGGCTTGAATCCTATCTTACAATTATTACCTTGATGTTGATCCTTTTGGTATTGCCAGGCTGCCTCTAGAGGGAAAAGGCTCTATGGTGTGGAATACCCTCAAGCGTGGAGCTCATCTTGTGAAATGCAGTCTTTTCTAGATCTACAATAGTGGTACTGAGGCCCTCTTTTGGAGTGACTCTTGGGATGGATCGCCCCTCTAATATCCTCTCATCCACATTTGTAGTCCATTTGTGATTCTTTCCTTGCTACTGGGTGGAGCACGGTGGCTCATTATAAGGAGGCCTTTAACCTGGGCATGGTAGTTGGTTATCGATGGAAGAATTCTTGTGATTGGATGCCAGGTGGCTCGTTGGAGGATCAGCTGGAGCTATCTTAGATTTTGGCCTCTAGAGGATGTAGCTCTTTATAGGAACGTGATGTCTTGGCCTGGGGAGGTGCCCCTTCTGGGAAGTATTATGTTTCCTCTGGATACCTTGCATTGATAAAGCAACTTCTTGGAGATGTGGAGATATCTTGGTGGAATAAAGTTTGGAACTATTTTTCATGGCCTAAGTGTAATTTTTTCCTCTGGGTTCTGGTTTACAATAGGTGTCTTACTTGGGACAACCTCTATAAATGAGGATTCCAGGGGCCTTCTATATGTTTTTTATGATGTAGTAATGAAGAGACTATTTCTCACCTTTCCTTCCACTACCCTTTTGTAAGACAGATTTGGCACCTTTGGTGGAATGTGTGGGATTGATCATGCTGACATGCTTCCTCTCTATCCAATTTCTGGGATTGACTGGGCCACCCTCCTACTAAGACCTCTTTTCTTCAAGTTGCTTGGTTTATTGGCCCCTCCCTTATCATGTGGCATATATGGCTTGAGAGGAATATGAAGATCTTCCATGATGTGACACTTGAGCTCAGGCTCCTATGGGGGAAAATTATTAATTATTTGCATGAAACCCTTTAAGTTAAATGTGACATTGCTAGTGATTTGGATCTTGAAGATGTTGTTATATACTCAGGCTTCTCTTTTGTCCCTCCTAGTGGCACACCCTTCACTCCCCACATGCGCTTAGTGAAGGGCACTAAGCAGCACCCATAGCCTGTCAATCAAGATGGGCATTAGATGCCCCCTATGGTTGGAGTCCTCTAAGTCAACATCGATGGTTCTTCTCGAGGAAATCTTGGGGCAGCCAGCATTGGAAGCATTGGGTGAGATATTTTTGGTGATATTAAGTTTGTATTCTTGATCTACAAAGGCTTCCATACTAAAAATCTCATGGAAGCTCAGGATATCTTGGTTGCAGTACAATAGTGCTGCCAACAAGGCTGGCATAGAATTATTTGCGAGACGGACTCGCAAGTGGTGGCCAATTTTTTGAATAAGTAGAATTTTGCTACTGTGGATTGTCACTTGGCTTCAGTTGTTTAACAAATCCTCTAGCTATGTACCTCCTTGGATTATGTGTTGTTTATGGATATTACCCGTGAGTGGAATGGGGTAGCTGATTGTTTGGCCAAATGGGCCTCCGAGCATGGACCATCTTGGAACATTTTTGATCATATGATGCTTCCCCCGAATCTTACTCAGAAGCTGGCTCAACTTGTTGATCAGGATAAAGCTATGTAATTTTCCTTGTTTCTTGTTCTATTTTCAATAATTTTTTACCCCTTTTAGTTAAAAAAACAATATTATATATAGTCGATACAATTGAAAAATTACCTAAAACATCTATAAAAATTATATAATACCATGTCCAAATTTTATTATAAGTATATACACACAATTAATAAATAAATTAATTAAAAAAATTAAAAAAGTAAAAATAAGTTTGTGTGTGTGTGTGTGCGCACGCGCGTGCACATGCACACATGTCTGTGTTTATCCTAGTATTGCCTTAATTGTTATGTTTGATATTAAATATTACTTCAAAGGTGTAGCATTTATAATATGTATAACTAATTTATGAAAAAAACATATTTTTTCAATATCAAAAACATGATCCCTGTAGGGATATACATAGTTGTTATAAACATGCACACATGGTGTGACCATATAGATGCACAGTAGATATCATGGAAAAATATCAAAAAATTAACCAAAATATGCATGAATTATATTTATCATGAAACATAAAATAGTATGATAATCTGCATATTAGGTGTTATGGAAAAAACCATAATATAAATTTATTCATTGAACCTAGGCTAGGGTTACACAAGTTAGTCACTGAAAAAAGTTTTTAAGAAAAATCACAAGGATGAGACTCAAAATACATGCAAAAATAAAATATTAATCGTATACATAAGGCATCAAAAATATAAACAAAAACATGATCGAACATACACATGCACACCTAATAAATTACTCAGAAAATTTCCTAATGTAGTCTATTTTATTTAAAATAGATTAGGGCTTGTAGTGTTATGAAACTATATTTTATAAAAAAAATTGTATGTATATATAGATACAATATAAAGTATGTACATGCACTTTTTCTAACATGAAAAAGAATATTAACAATTTTCAAGTTAAAATTTTTCATGAGTCCATATCCATAGGGATGAAATGAAATCAACCTATTCAATTGTATATCCATTATGTTACAAAAATATTTTAAAAAGTGGCTCAAAAATATTGTTTTGTGATAAGATAATATACGTTTGGAAATATAAAATGATCCATTGCATGTGTTAATAATGATTACATGGTTTCCATCAGGTTGATGTTATTCTTCTAGGGAAACATTGTTGGGAAATTTATGAATTTTTAATGGATATTTTAAGTACTACTTGTCATAAAGGTATGTGACACATAAGGTGTTTTTCATGATAAATGGTTCTTTAGGGTGTTTACTAAGTTAATTCTATTGCATATCATCGTTGTGTATACTTACATGTATACTTCTTATGGTAATTTCTTAGTATATTTATCATGTAAGAATGGTTGTATATATTTGCAAGGCATTTTTTAACAGTTTGATTGTTTTATGGAAGGATATCTGTAGATTTTTTTTTTTGAATGTTAAATAAAAACTATTAAGTGTGTGCATTTTAACATAAAAAAAAATATTGTATGGCGATTAAATAACCTTGAGACCTAGTTTTGACATTTTAAAATGGTATATTTTTTGTTAGAATAAAGAAGTTTTTTGTGTAGAGTTTTATACCTGAAAGTGTTTTCCCAAGTGAAAAATATGTCTATCTATGTGGTATTTTATTTATATCTATTCATAAAATGTTTTTATATTTGATATTATCTATATTCATATTTCTCACACAATGTTTTAAAAAATCTAAGTATATCTTGATTGTTATATTTGAAAAAGTTGGAATAAAATGTGATAATATTTTTTTGCTAAGTTTGGAGTTTTACTAAATATTTTTGTGTGAAAAAAATTTACATAAATCACCATGATAGAGATTTATAAATTTAATGTTTAAAACTTTGAGTTGTGTAAATTTATGTCTAAATATAGACTGATAGATAAAAATTAGTGGATTTCTATAGTAACACAATACCAGTGGAAATGAAACTAAAATGATGGGAGAAAGTCATTAATAAAGCAAGAATATCTATCATACTATAGTTGTTAGATTAAAATATCATTAATTTTGGAATTAAAAATACTAATAATATTATTTTATATAATTTAGGTATGATGTATTTCACCAAGCATCTAGTAAATTAAAATCCTAAAAAATAACTGTAATCATTGTCAATGAATATTTGAGAATCAATTACAGAGTTCTTGCATTCCTTCAACATTGCGTTAAGTTATTTAGTATCCATCAATGTAAAAATGGATGATGAATAAATATGTATCGTGTTGATCTATTATTTTATAGACTTTTTGGATATTTTAGTGATTGAAATCACTAATAATACAAATATGTAGTCAATAATTTGTTATTATATGAGATGAAACATAATTATTTAGAAACTAATTATATGAATGATTCCATTACTATGCAATTTATTTAGTTATAACAAGGCAAGTGAAATAATAGGTATAGTAATTCAAAATATATTAGTAGATATAAGGATACAAATAGATCCTTGAAAAAGTGTTAGTTTTTTAGAAAAAAATTAATTTCAAGGACTCTAAATCAAAGAATGTAGAAAAGGTTGAACCATGAAATGATGTGAAATCATCAAGTGATAAGGTATCCATTTGTCAACAAGGATAAATATCACTATATATGGTAACATCAATCTTACATGGATGCAATGATGCACGATTGATTTACTCTGGATCCTCCTATCATTTTAATAATGTGAAGGAATAGTTATGTGTATATGACGATTATGATGGTGGTGATGTATTTCTGGGATAAGAATAAACCTGTAGTGTTTTGTATAGAGGAATATTATATGTGAATTTTAGATATGGAAGTATAAATAGTCTCGTAGGTTCTTTGGACATTCATTTCCTTTTAAAGAATATAATGTCTATAATAAAAATTAAAAATTATGATATCCTAATCTAGCTCAACAAATATGGGCAAAAAATAGTTTATTTGTGTATACGTAGGTAATTAATCAAGCTTGGTGTGAATATGGTAAACAATGCATGTAACATCAACTTACGAAGATGAGAAATAAATGCATGGACTTATTCATTAATTTTAGTGGATAAGACAACATATTAGTCTTGTGCCCTATCACACAAACCCCACATTAAATTTTTAAAATAGGGACCCAATATTAATCAAACATGTTCTTAAGTTTTTTTTTAAATGCTAGTCTATGACACAAAATTTGAGGAAGCTTGAGTGCAAAAAATTATATCTAATGCTTGAGAAATTAGTTTTGTTGTTTCAGGTTCTAGTTATTTACTTAAAAATAATATGAAGGTTTTCATTATTTATAGGGTGTTCTCATAACTAAAAGGATCAAATTTATGCCTAAGATAAATTACATTATTTACTATTCACTATTAATTTACTTTAACTTATTACATACATGTTATTACTTATGATTATAGAGTGCTAACAAATTTGACCTATTATTACCTCTATTGGATAGTTTTCTTTTTTGTGTCTTAAATAAAATGCTTCACACTTAGGCATTTCTAAGACAATCTCAAATTACATCCCTAAATTATAAAAACATTCTTCCCACCCAATCAATAATATAAAAGTCATAAGTAATCATTAATTTCATGGGAAAGTAGAAAAATAAGATATTGCCACTTGTCATCATCCCACTAGCCCGATAACCTAGAGGCCCATGCACACTATATAAAGATCAACTTCTCAATAGATTAGTGAGATTTTTCCAATTGTCATCATCCTGACAGCCTAGAAATCTATAGGCCCATATACAATCTGTGAATCCCAACTTCTCAATGGAGCAGTGAGATCTTGTAACTTGTCATCATCTCATTAGCCTAATGACCTGTAGGCCCATGCATAGTGGATGTAGCACAAATTATAAATAGAGCATCAATATATTCCCACTTTTCATCATCCTTCTATCTGATATACCTAGAATTCCATGCACAATGTACAAATCTCCACTTGTCAAAGGAGTATTAATATGTTTCCACTTGTCATCATCTCTTTAGGTTGGTAACCTAAGGGCCCATGCATTATGTATGAAGCTAAAATTATTAGTAGAGTAGTGATATCTTACCAATTATCATAATACCACTATCCTAGAAGGTTAGTGATAACATAATCCAAAGTACTCATATGAATGATCCCAAGAAATCAGAGTAATATAAGTCATCCCACCTATCACCATCTCACCAACCCATAGCCTAGAGGAACCAAATATAAATATATTACACCTATGCCACTTTTATAATAATAATAAATAGATATGTATCTTCATTATACTCATAATAAAATAATAAAGACACTAAGATTAGGTTTAAAATAGAAAAAAGGAGACATATATCATATCATAATGACTAAGAATTTAGAAACATAAAAAAGGGCCACATGTCATTGGAATGTCATAGAAGTCTTTTTATAAAATTAAAATAAAATACTAAAGATAAAAAATCATTTTTAATCTAAATTCACATGAACTAGGAAATTAATAAATTTAATTATTATATATAGCATAGATAAAGTAATATATTTTGAATTTCCACATTTAGTATAGTTACATTGCTACCAACATATCCAAGAGCATTGTGAAGTTAGAGCCTAAGAGCATACTATGAATCAAAAAAACCATTAAGACCAAAAATTTTGGAAAATTTTTCACATATTGAGGATTTTTAAAACAACACCAGTGACCTTTTCATCTTTCATCACAATTCCCTCTATATACTCCATTATATGTTCATAGAGATTCACATATACAATATTTGATTTGGTATATTTCAATCATAAATGCAAACACTATTTAGATATTGGGACAAGGTTAAATCAATCATGCCTTATATATTAGGGGATCAAACTTCCTTCTTTATGAAAAAATACAATTATGACTTGCTAAAAATTTAAGTAGTTGGTCTCCATAATGTTATCATAAAAGTGGAGGTAATACACTGCATAAAATTATTATATGATATATTCTTTAATAGAAAGGTTACTAAAAGTATATTGAATTTTAGATTAAGTAAACTTCTAGTACTATATATC
Source organism: Torreya grandis (assembly GCA_037957365.1). Taxonomy (NCBI): domain Eukaryota; kingdom Viridiplantae; phylum Streptophyta; class Pinopsida; order Cupressales; family Taxaceae; genus Torreya; species Torreya grandis. The sequence continues at coordinate 212,428 of JARHVA010009178.1, forward strand.
AGTTAGAATCCCTTCAAAAAATATTATAAGGTTCCCATGCTAAACATGATACACAAATAAAAAATGGTAAACACATGGTTATAGAGTAATAACATCAATAGTAAGTTATACGAATGGGTTGGCAACCAAAAACACTTTAGAGTAAAAATCCATAAATATATTATTCCCATCACCACCTTTAGTATAGGGGTTAGAATAACCATGGCCCTAGTGAATATGACATTTGGTCTACCAACCATTGCTCATGTCAATGAAGTATGGGTCCCATTGCTAGTTATAATTATGACATCTAGAAAAATTATATCCCTAGGAAAAATCATCTACTCCAAGATTATTTTGAATATCACTAATCCCATGATTTCTCTTGATGTTAATTTTAATATGTTGTCCAATGTGGTGGATTTAATAATTTCAACTATACATGCATCTCAAAATCAGCCCTGACAACCCTACATTGAGTATCCTTAGAATAGGGTGTGTGAAAATTTCAACATTCTTAATATTCATAGGTTTAGGAAAAATATAAAGGGTTTAGGTAAGATTTTTTATCCTATAGTGTGACAAGCCATCTATGGGAACAATATGCCCACAATTTATCATCATATAAATAATACTATAATAAATATTGATGACTATTGGCTATATATCAAGCATATAGTGATTAGAACTTAGGGTACAAATGCATACTCGTTACTCCTCCCAAGTATTGTGCCAGATATGATGGCCAAGAAATAAATTTCTACCAAATTAACATATATCACAAACATTTATCTGAAGAAGGAAAAGTAAGGAGATCTCCATCCTACACCCCTCAACATTGGTCAAATACAGTATGAAAGGTGGGATCACCTATTAATTATCAATAAAATTAATACTCATTATGGGTTCAAATAGGTAGTTTTCAAGGATTGGGTTCTAAGAGGGAACTTTAGAGCACACCTCTAAAAATATGAAAAAAGGTGATAATTAATTATGGACATAAATTATATAAAGTTGACATCATATTAATTAATGTTGAATATGACTTTGAGGTGGACATCAAGATGCACAAATCTATTATGTCCATGATAATAGAATAAAATATCTAATATGAGTCCATGATTAACAAAGATGATGTGAGAGTAAAAATGGAATTCCAAACCCATCCATGGACCTCCTCCTCAAGCAAAAGAGGAAACATAGTGAGAAGTCAATCCATCTTAGGTAACTCATAGTGAAGAAAAAAAATTGATTCCTTCTACCTCATAGGCATATCTAGTTGTTTCAACTTATTTACAACATAGAGTTGAGGAGAAAAGGCCTTGATGTCCTAGGGGAACAAATAACATGGTCTTTATCTTTCCCCTTCCTCCATTAACATTTTCATAATATGTAACTATTCCCTCTTTATTATCTTTGATTCTTATTATTTCCACTACTTTTATGCCCTATAAAATAATTCCACCTTCTACTGGCAAGCCCCCATCACCACGTTTTCTTCAACTAGTGATGGCTAACATTCTCATTCAAGAATAGCTTAACACTACTATTGTATCTCATCTTCCATTTCACATTTGACTATGATATCCTCTACTACTACAAAATGTTTTTTATCCTATAAAAGGAAGCTTAAGACCCCACCTATTTCTCCCCAAAAGGTGGAAGTAAAATAAAAACCTATAAAACCCTCTAAATATATGGGGATAGAAGGAAAGGATCAAGGATAACAAACCCTATTGAGGTCTAGGAATGTGATGAAGAATAAAGAAAAATTACTAATGAATTAGAGTCAATATTTGAGATAGAAACATAGGATTTTTATTCCAAAAGTGAGACAACTAAATCTAAACTAGAAGATGAGTGACTCTTTCATTAAAGTACTCAATTAGGGAGAACATAATCAATGGCTCAAATGAGAGAAGTAAATATGGGAGATGGTAGCTAAGTTACTAATAAGTCATTACTATACCAAAATAAGATGCATGTGGAGAGTCAAAATAACAACTATAGGATATAGTTTAAGGGTCACAACCATGTAAAACAATAGGTTCCTCACCTCAAGCAACTACATCTACTAGTATCACTATTGCTAGGATTATAAGTTCTAGTATTCCACACTCTTTAACTAATTTTTATATTTCTATAATTGTTACTAGTAAAACAAATCCTTTGGGTTCCTTACATTCATTGAGATTAATAACCCATCCTCATGATGTTAATATATCAAAAAATCTTTCCAATTTTACAAACCATAGCTCAACCTAATACTATATAGGAAATGACCACCATAATTATGAATCTATGGATCCCCTATACTTTTATTACTAATTATTTTCTTAATTTGTTGAGTACCTCAGTGATTTATTTGTTATTTGGTAGAACCAGTCCCCAAACCCATGGGCCTAACACTAGAGCACATTTCAAAAAATTAATATCTACTTCCATATTTGCAACAAGGGCCACTTCCCTAGGATGACCTCCTAGAAATTGATGTATATTGGTCAAGATCTTCAATCATATTCTTCAATGGTTTATGTCACCAAATATGCTGAAAGGTTGCATTTTTCATCAATAAACTAGTTTAAAAGAATGTTAATGGCTAGTAAAATGGCATTCCTCCACTTCCTACAATAATGACATCATATATTTAATATATGCTACCTCATATACCACCATATACATTTACTCAAGTATTTGAGCATACACAACCATCTTAACTAGCTTAGCCTATAGCATAAATAAAACAAAAGTTTCCCTCAAGGTCCCCTCAATAATTAGGAAACTACAATGTGAAGAAGAAATGGAAAACTAGGATCTATTCATCCATAAGCAACCCACAATAAATTTCCACTTTGATAGGCAAAGAAGCACCTTGAAAAAGTTCAAAAGGAATATTGTGGTTGATGAGAGTCAGCAAATGGAGATAGAATATAAGAATGACATCTTCTCTTTAAGCAAAATAATGAAGATAAATCATTCAAACCTTGAAAAGATCAAATAACATTAGGGTATGATTTTTTTAATGCCACAGGAGGAGTTATTAATGAAATGTTTAAGATTTTTGACCAGGATATCCAAAGGTATCTAGAGATATGTGGAATCTAATCTCTCATGGAGATTGTTAATTATTTGAAATGGGTAAAAAGGAAGTTATTTGATGAAATTTGCATAATAAGAGCTTTAAAAACCACTTCTTAGCCTAAGTGGGGAGATTTTATCCAACTATTTAATAAAATGAAATACATTGATGGAAAGTTGAGTTTTATTTCCCAGGTGATTAGAAAAAAGGCTTATGCCCACTTGACTTTAATAATTGTTATTGAAGCAACATGGGTGCATAATTACATTAATAAAAATATAGGCATATTTTTGGAATGACATCAAGATATTTGAACCTTGGAGTGACAGTTTACAAATCATTAAGGTAGCATGATTTCTATTTTGACTAGATTGAGTGTAATTTAGGTCATAGATCCAAAAGTGCAATTAGTGACAAAGCACAGTTTTTAGAATCTCTTGTGGAAATCATTCGATAGTTTTAGAGCATAGATTGAAGTCACTATCTATAGGAGCACATATGAAATAATTTGAATGGTAAATTTTGTAAGGGACAAGTCCATTAGGACCACATCATTATATGTTGAGGTTAAGGCTATATTGAGCATTCACAAGAAATTAATGGACAAGTTTCATCAATTTTTGTGTAAATATTTAATTGATTTTGAGACTATAGAAGCTAAATTACAATAAATTCATTCCTACCATATTTAGATGGAGGTATCTAAGAATGCAATGATGGTAAAAGAAGTGTCTTTAGATCGTACATGGAGTTCTTAGCTTCTAAGATACAAAATGGTGCATACACAGACTAGGGCTGCCTATGTCCCACTTCCAATTGAAACACATAGTTCACTTCCAATGTCATGTCTATTCTATCTAAATCTTTGGTTTCAACTTCAATTACATTCACATTATCATCCATATCGGTTGTGTTATTTGAGTTATTTTACCATTTTCAAACAAACAATAGGTAGTTATAAATATGTATTTGCATGTTCCAATTAAGTTTGAACTTATGTTGTTATATTAATGGTATTTCATGTATATACTTTATTTTTATAAGAAATTTTCTATTTTAGGCAATCAATATGGTACATGCACATTTTTCATGAAATTAGATGGAAGTCCTATTTTTGGATGTATTTATTTAGACAATGCTTAAAGAGATGATACCTTACCCATCATAAGATTATATATAATTGTAGTATCCATTTAAAAGGGAGCATAGTTTTGGCTATTGAGATTATTTAGAAATTATTGTATGTTTTGCTTCATTTGGTCTTTATGTGCAAATATTGATTCTTGTCAAATTTTATGCATTGTATTATATGTTCCATCATTAATTCTAGTGTCCTACTTATTTTTTGGTACATGAGTTATATTTTAATATAGTTATTCACTTTAATCTATAGTTAATTTTAATACATTATCCATGTTAATTATAACCGCACTTTTAGATGTGCAATAACAATATAACAAACATGGTAACCTTTAATTTTGCGTGCTTAATTTTACTATCTTATTTGCCTTTGAGTCCTAACTAAGTTTGAGGTTTTTATGATATAATATATTGTATTAGATAGTATTATTCTAATTTATTATCCTACCTTAGTTTAATTGCTTTAGTTTAAAGGTTTTCAATCTTGTGTTGTCCATAGGCCTCTTTTCTACACTTCATTTCCTCTCTTTTTTGAGTTTACTTTAGAATTCTACCCACCTTAGTTAGAATCAACATATTTCCATCCAATATAAGTATATTTAGGTTCATCAATATCCAACCCATTCATGGTAGAAAATCTATATTGATCAATGCTATTCCACTAACATGTTGTTATAAAACTAAATAGCCTACAACTCATGCCTTATTTTGAATTATATCACCAATCTTAAAATGTTAGAGGAAACATAGTAAAGGTATCTATGGTGTGCATAAAATCCACATCAATAAGAAATTAATCTGGTTCTATAAGGAGGGCTTACACTTTCACCTCTATATTCATTAAAAAGAATCACTTGAGTTACACTAGAATCCCCTGAGAGATTAACAAGGTCTACCTCAGATAATCACTTGTTATTATCACCTTTATAAATAAATATAAAATTTAGGTTTAATAACGGAATTAGGAGATAAACCTGATCCTAATCATTCTCTCCAAGAATATAGCCTTATCTTACATTATTCCCAAATTATCTACCATAAGGTTCCCCTTAGGCTCCTATCTAGCTCAGAGGTTATGCTATCAACATTACTCAAGCTATCCATGATATGCCAATAAAACCTAACAAATATTTTCCTTCCTTTTCTTTTTCAAGAGGAAGGAATATATAAGAACACATCATAGCCTTTAGAAACACTTTGGGAATCTTGAACGCAACCCATGAAGATGTGGCTTATATAATTTTTCACATTAGATTTAAGTATGTAGCCTATCACTGGTTATTGAATATGCCAAAGGGTTCTATTAGAACTTGGACCCATTTCCAATGTACCTTTCTAGTATAGTTTTACCATTTTACTAGTGCATATGTTTTTTATTAAAAATTTTATAGTATGAATCAAGAACCCAGTTCTCCAATCTGGCCCTTTAATACTAGATTCAAAATATGTATAGTAACATTCAGATAGATTGCCAACCTAAGGATGCATTAGCCCTAGATATGTAAAAGGATGCCCTAGACCCCAAAACTTTAGTTTTTCTTTGTATAACTACCAATGTTGGTAAACTACCCTTGTATTATTCCAAAAATTTCAACATAGATAAGCAATTGAGTCCTTACTCACAATATTTGGCTTCACTTAGTCTTGGTCTTATTTTCTAGGATTTTAGTCCAATTGTAAATGTAATCCAAAAAATTATAGTCCAAAACAAAACATAAGTGTATAGCTTGGTCTATTTAACACTTGATGCACCTAGCTAGAACCTTAGATTCATAAATAATTTCTTACCTAATTCAAACAAGAAAATCTATAATCAACCCTTCGTTCTAGTCAATATATTGACTACATAGGGTGCTAGTTATGATTACATAAAAATAGAATTAAAATCAATTTAGATAATATTTTAAAAGTTGAATAGTGAGTTATTAAACATGCAAAAATGCATGGGGAACATAGGGGGACATAACACTAAAAAAAACTTTTGATTCTAGAGGTATAACAAGCCTTTTAATAGGTTTTAAAAAAACTTGAGAATAATAAGTGTCATCAAATAGATGACCAGAGATGAACATCAAGGAAGCAAATCTTAGTAAATTGTGTCATGTATATAATATTGCATCAATTTGTTTAAATCCTTTTAAATATTTCAAATCAAGATGGATCTATAAGAAATCTTTATAAATCAATAAGAGCCATCCTCCTCTATTGTTTTAGGACATCTGAGTACCACCAATGTATTTGAAACCTATGATTATACTTTTTTAAAAGATGATGATAATGAACCAGATGATAACATAGAGTAGATCCATACCTTAAACTATATCATCAAGTAAGAGATAATAACATTCTAAGAAGTAAGCAACTTATGAATACTAAAATGCCTCTAAATAATAGTGTTACTACCTCTCCAGATTTCAAGGCTAATAGTAACACACCTCCTCTCAAGAGAGATCAACAATTTTATAATACTGAATCACCTAATAGAGGAGGGTAAAAAATTATTTAATATATGAATTAAATCAAGGATAATATCAGCCTACAAGAATCAACCCTGGTCACTGAGCAAAGATAACTACTACTTAAGGCTATAACTAGGAGGACATTTGGTAAATAAAAAGATGTGCACGCAAATGTCATGGTATATAAATATAATAAAGAAGTAGAATTATTCTTACTAACCATATCAATGTTCAAAAATAATATACACAACATTTTGTTTGACTTTGGAGCATCAACCAATGTGATACTAACAACTATCTACCAAAATTTGGTATTGACTCAAAACAAATCAAAGAGCGTCATCCTTCAGGTGGATAGATATTCCATACTAGGTGTTAGTGAATTGATAAATGTGGACATATAAATGACATCTAAACCACTATGAAATATACATATGATATCTTGGTTGTGAACATTTAAAAATCATATGATCTATTGTTTTGTTGAGATTGGTCAAAGACATTAATTAAGTAAATGTCCATTGATTTATCCCACATATGGATACCTTAGAATGGGCTACCCAGTTAATTTTGAGTGGAACGTGAGCCAAAGATGACACATTTGATTATAGATCATAATTCCACTAATGATAAAGTAGACTTCATGTCTTCCCACATAAGTTTATATACATTTACCATTGGATAAAAGTGTGCATTACATGAACAAGAATTTAAAGGTCCATATCAGTTATGGACACATGGCTCTCACAAATATAAGTGGTAAATATTACATATCTTATTAAAGATTATAGTTTTTATACACAAAGAATTGAGCTAAGTATGAATCTCTAATCCTTGGCATGTAATTTGTATTAAATCACAATGTTAAGCAGTTACATATATTCAATGAATCTAAATTCATTGTTAACTAGATCCAAAAAAAATATCATTGTAAACTTTATTATATTAATAAGTATAAACACTAGCTTGGTACTTGATCGAGTCGTTTAAACTATTTGGTATCAGAGCCATCCCAAAAGATAAGAACTAGACAACATATTCATTAGCAGTCGTAGTGGCTCTTATAGCATCACTTCAAGAGTGTAAAATGTAAATATTTTTAGTGGATTGGTCCCATGCCCTTATTTCCCCAACATGGGATAAATTCCGTGTATTTGATTGTTATTAATAGATCATGTTTTTCCTAAACATTTTAGGTGATTTTGAATCCTAGATAATAGATGGAGAGGTCCAACTAATGCAAATTGAGGACATGAGAGAAGATGGTATTCTCTAACTAAAATATAATTGCATCCCTTTAGGTAGTCTCTTTATAAATAAATATTTATGTGGATGATCAATCTCAAAAGTAGAAATAACTCAAAGACACTAAATCTGATTTTGTCATTTCATTACCAAAGATGAGATATCCATTAATCTAGAACTATTAATATCATTACCAAGAATGAGATCTCCATTAATCTAGAACTGGTCCAATCTATCTCCAAGTTGACTCCATCAAATAAAAACAAATAGATGAAGTATTTCTTTAGGAAGGTTAACTTTTTAATGAAATTTAGTTTGGGTTTTTTAGTGATTATCAAGCCATTTAATAGTATGATGAAATAGAATGCCAAGATCAAATGGACAACCGAGGCCAAGAAATGTTTTTAAGACATGAAGGTTATACTTTCCCAAGATCTGGTTCTAATTAGTCTTTATTTCAATAAATATTTTTATATTTATTTATTTACCTCAGAACATGCTTTTACTCAAAATACTTACAATAAAAGTGGAAGATAGTGAACATCCCATTGCCTTGATGAGAACTAATCTAAAGAATGCATAGTTGAAATACTCTATGACTAAATAAAAATATATGTTTTGATCAAATTTGTCAATAATTTTAGGTACTATATCCTTAAGAACAAAACATTCACTAGTGTTCTAGATCCAGTTGTCAAGCTTAGGCTTGGCCAAAATGAATTAGGTGAAATTAGGGGTAGATAGATTTCTAAACATCAAGATTTTCACCTTGAGATTAGATCAACTAAAATGGTGAGAGTCTATGGAATCATCTAACTTACGGGTGAGACTAATCTAGGCATAAACAATAAATAAAACAATAAAACCTCAATATTTGGTGGTGAATTTACTCATATATCATCCATTACCTTATCATAGGTACATGTCCCCTAGAATTGAAGAGAGAGAAAAGATAACTATTTAGGCTAAAATTAGATCACTAAATGATAAAAAAATGATTTTTATACAAAAATAAATACTAAGGCATCTATCAAATATGTATTTCAAAAGAATATTCTAATAATTTCTTAGATAACTTTCATCAGAAGATTTTTAGTTAAGATCGCTCTACCAATACTACAACCCATAAGATTATGAGGATACGATACTAGTGGGCCATAATATTTAAGGATGTACATAAGCATGTTAGGACATGCCATGAGTGATAGGTGTTTAGAAAGATAGAATTTAATGTTCATATGCCAATGTATCCATTCATTGAAGGATTCCCCTTTACACAAGTGGGGCTTGATTTTATCAGGGTAATAAACCCAAACTCTTTAGCAAGACACAACTTGGTCCTTAAATATATTTATTATTTTACTAGTGGATATAAGTTGTAGCTACTAATATATATATATATATATATATATATATATATATATATATATATATATATATATATATATATATATATATATATATATATATATATATATATATATATATAAATTGATGTCATCAACTTTCTAAAGAAAAACATACTAACTGGGTTTGTCACTCCTATTTCTTTAGTTTTTGATAATGGTCTAGCTTTTTAACCCTCTAAATTTAGAAAATGGTTCTATGATAATCAAATCACAATTATGTTCTCTTTGAAATATTACCCACACATAAATGGATTAGATGAATCCACCAATAATAATATAATGGATGCCACTAAGAAATATACACAATGCAAACTAAATTAATGTCACCTATTATTGAAGTATAAATTATGGGTAGACAAAACCAATGATAAGCAAGCCCTCAAGGCTTCAATTTTTCTACTCGTGTTAGGAAAAAAACCCATATTCTACTTTAATCTCAATATAACAACTTAATAATTCATGTAGGATTACATGGGAGAAGATGAAATAATTCAATCCATACTACTTGAATATTTTAGTTAAAAGATGCAAGAATTAAAACACTACACAACTTCAATAAACACCAGGATGTTGTTAAGTGATGGTTTAACAAAATATCCAAGATCAAGGCCTTTAAGATTTATGACTTATTGTTTATTTTGGATAAATCACATGAAAGGAAGGGAACATATTAAAATTTTAATCTTTTGTTGATTGGACCATATTAGGTATCAGAGATACTTGCAAACAATGCCTTTCGATTGAAGGACCTCCAAGGTAATGACCTTGCCTCTTTAGTCAATGGTGATTTTTTGAAGCACTAATTCATGGTTGCTCCAACCAGAGATACATCAATATAAACTATAATTTGAGATCTATATTAGGAATGGATTTTATTTCATACTTTATAGAATATTTTCCCTACTCTTTACATTTTCCTTTCAATACATTAGATGTTTTGCTTTTGATATATTTTTTTTATTTCAACAATATATTTCTAAAGTTCAAAATGGAATCACCTATTTCCTACTATAAAAATTAAAAAATATCATAATAAAAATTTGATGAGGTACAAGGAAACATAATTGGTTTTCATAGGAATTCACTCTGATAATGCAAGATTATTTGGGATTAAGGTATGCATAGTGACTAAACTAAGTTTTAATTTAGTATAATGGGTTTACTAAACATTTGAGATTTACTCTAATATTATCAATGAAATTTATAAATACATTAAATTTTCAAAGAGTAATTACACTATCTCATGATAAAACTAAAATGAAAGATAATAGACATTAAGATGAATGCACGCTAGTAGGGATGTATTGATAAAAATAAGTTTTCTCATGCATACACATAGCCAATGGTAGTTCTCAACCCTTACTTTTTTTGTGTTTCAAAAACCATTTATAAGAGATGGGTGATTCAAGTAATCTTTGTCAGGGCTATGGATGTCTAGATGATAGAAGAGCAAGGATTTGAGTGGAATAATAGGTATCTTTATTATGGATATGAATGATTGGTTGGTATTAAAATAATGGTCATGATTTCCCAAGTAGTTGTTTATAAAATACCAAGTCAAAAATAAACCTACAGTGTCTATTTATAACTCTATTGAAACTTTAATAACTAAGGGGAAATGACAAGATCACACACAAATATTAAATGAATGGAAGGGGTTAGTATGTTGCATGCAGAGGCTGGAATTTGTTCCAATGTTTTCTTTGACTATTCTCTTTTTCATAGATATGAATTTTTCCTATTATACATTACTAAAATTCTGAGTTCTCAAAATACTTTGGAGTATTTTTCCATGTGAGTCACTATTTGTTGTGCCCTATCACACACACATCATTTTAAAATTTTAAAATAGAGACCCAATATTGATTGAACATGATTTGAATGTTTTTTAAAATGGAAGTATACATTACAAAATAATGAGAAAACTTGAATGCATACACATTTATCTAATTCTTGAGAAATTCATTTGGTTATTTCACATTTGATTTATTTTCTTAAACACAATCCATAAGTTTTTGTTGTTTATAGGGTGTTCTCATGACTAAAAGGATTGATTATATACCTATGATACATTAGATTAGTTATTAATCACCTTTTATTTAATTTAAATGCTTACATACCTATTCTTACTTATGCTTTTATAATGTTAACAAAGTCAACATGTTGTTGTGTCTAGTGGATAATTCTCCTTTTTTGTGTCTTAAATATAATTTTTCCACTTAGGTGTTTCCTAGATAATATTGGAGCCCATCACTAGCAAACATAAACATTAATCTCACCTGAGAATCAATACCAAATCAAAAAGTTAGCATGAAGATCTTGAGAATAAAAATATTAATATATTTCCACTTGTCATCATCCCAATAGCTCGGCAACTCCAAAGCCCATATGTATATTGTATGAAGCTCAACTTATCAACAAAGTAATGGGATATTTCCACTTGTCATCATCCTAATAAGTCAGTGACCTAGAGTACCATGCACATCATATGATTCTCAAATTATTAATAGAGGAATGAAAACTTCCCACTTGTCATTATCACACTAGCTTTATGACCTATAAGCCCATAACTAATGTAGGAAGTTCAACTTATTAATAGATCAGTGAGATTTTGATATTTGTCATCATCCCACTAGACTAATGGTTTAGAAGCCCATGCACACCATAAAAATCTCAACTTGTCAACATAGTAGTGAGATATTTCCACTTGTCATCATCCCTTTAACATGTTAACCTAGAAGCCCATGTATAGTGTATCTATCTAAACTTATCAGTAGAGTACCATGATATTGGCATTGGTTATCATCTAACTATCTTGGAAATTCAATATTAATATCATCTGATGTACACATACAAAAATCTCAAGTATGTGGAGTAAAATAACATATCCAAATGTCACCATCTTGATATCCCACAACCAAAAGTAGTAAAGTACAAACATATTATATCTTTGACACCTATAGAATAGTGATAGATAGACACATGTATTTGATAAATTCACAATAAAATAATAAACACATCAAGATCACATTCAAAAAGAGAAAAAAAGTGAAATCTATCATATTTTATTGACTAAGCATTTGGGAACTCATGAAAAGGGCCATATGGCATTGTAATTCCAAAGAAGTTTGTTTTATTAATTTCAAATTAAATACTAAAGATCAAAAGCCATTTTTACACGTAATTTTCACAAACTATAAAATTAATGCATTTAATTATAATATCCAACACAACCAAAGATATCTAATTTGAATTTCCACTTTTAGTCTAGTTACATTGCTACCAAGCTATCCAAGAGCATTACATACTTATATCCCAAGATCATATTGCAAATCCAAAACTCTATTAAGACCAATAAAATACAAATATTTTTAGAGATATATGATTTTGTAAATAATAACAATGGCCTCTTCTTCTCACATCCCAGTTACCTCTTTGTACACCATTTTTAGTCCATATAAATTAATAAATATAACATTTGATTTATTATATTTGAATAAAAAATTCAAATACTATTAAAATATTTGGGACAAGGTTGAATCATTTAACCCTTCTAGATTAAAGGATCAACTTTCCCTCTTCATATAGATATACACTTATGACTTGTTATCAATTAAGGAAGTTTCTCTCTATAATGTAGTGATGAAACTAGAGGTAATGCCATGCATCAACTTATTGTATGATTTATTCTTTAATGAAAATGTTACGAGAAAGATATTACATTTTAGGTTAATAAAATTATTGACAGCATATATTCATGGGTATGTATTCAAAATATTATAGGCCTCCTATGCTAGACATGACAAATAGATAATAAATGGTAAATTTGTGTCTCTAGAGTAATAAAATCATAAATAAGTTTTAAAATGGGATTGTAACCCATACATATTCAGAGTACAAGAACCTACATCTATTATTCTCATCATTACCTTTAGTTCAGGGGTCAAAATTACCATGGCCTTGCTAAATATGATATTTGGTCTCCCAAAAATTACTCATGATAATGTGGTATGGGTCCCATTGTGATATGTAAGTCTGAATTATAAATTATATCCCTATGAGAAGTTATCATCTCCAATCTAATTTTGAAGGTTAACAATCCCTTGAGTCCTCTAGACGTGAATTTTTATATGATGTCCTATGTGGTGGATGTAATAACTATAATTGTACATGAATCACATGTGTTAGAAGTGAAATTACTGAGAGGGGTGTGAATTATTGTTGAAAACTTTCCTTATCAATTATATGTAAGTAATCATTAATCATCCAAACAAGCATATATATCTAGCAAACATAAACACCTATCCATATAAGAATGAAACACAAAAACACATCACATATGTGGAAAAACCTAAAGGGTAATAAAACCCAATGAGATATACAAATAAAATACATTATTATAATTTAAATACAAATATCTAGTGAATCACTAACTTCACATGGATAACCAACCCCAACTAGCCAGTAACCCCCTTGACTAGGCTTTAAAAAACATGTACTTACAAGGAGGAACAAACCCCCTTGATCATTTAGCACCACCTAATCCACTTTATTTATTTTATCACATTAAATACACCTTATTTCTCAACCAACTAATGATGACCACCTCTTCAGCTTTTCACACTCTAATTCTTCTCAAATTGTCTTCTAGGCATCTTCATTCAAATAGGTCTATTTAAGACTAATTAGGTCATATGACCTTGATTTTAATATTCATAACCTATATAAAATATTCATCATATATCATATACACTCATATTATGGTATATAAGGCCTTATTATTCTCTCCAAGGTACTATTTTCTTTTCTTGCACTCTTTATTCACTCAATAGGCCTACAATTGCATTGTTTGTATATGTACAAGCCTCTTGTTCATATACATTTTAATCGATCAAGCACCATTAACCTATTAGTTCATCCATATAATAAATATTATAAAATTTAATTAAAATTAATCAAATGTACTTTGATTCCCTTTAGGTCTGACATACCTCAGTTAGGCCTCATTTCATCTTTATGTCTCATGAAGACCGAATTCATTTAGGTCTATTTTAAGACACACTACACTTTACCTTTCTTGGAACACTTTAGAAATCCAAAAAAATTAGGAAAATATCATAAAACAATAAAATATACCTCTAATAAGTTCATCTATGCTCCATAACACCTTTCAAGTCCAATCACCACTTGAAGCACACCATTTGTATTATTCACAATTAGGCCTTCTCATACACATAGAGTCTATCTTGACAAACTATAGATCACATGTTATATATCCACACAAACATGATGATAAAACACATATAAAATAACTAAATTACCTTGCAGTCATCATCATGTGATTTATACTTCACAAATTAGGGGATAAAGACTCAAACCCTTCTCTACAAATAGCCCACTTATAACTGCCAAAACACCCCAAAAATGGGTCATGAACAACTCAATATTTTCCACTTGAAATAAAAATTACCATGACAAATTATACATTAAAAATATAATTTGAAATATCTATACGATTCTCAAGTATAAATATCATAAGTTCTAATGTCAAATATTGGTGTTTCAGACCAATCTTTTGTCTTTGGTACAAAGTCAAACTAGAACTAGTCAAGACATTTTGGCTTCAACATTTATATCATTTTAACTAACTCTAAAACCTTATAAAAAGAATGGATAAGACTTAAATCCCACAAAAATCAACACCATGTGTATTTTATACCTGTACTAAGGGCATAGAGCCTCAAACTCATCACTATAACTTATTTGCCCAAAACTACCAATTTACCTTAAAACACATTCATGGTGAAATTGACCTTAAACATTTGTATGACCAATTTAATAAAATTAAAATTAATGAAAATGATCCTATGAGATAATTATATGATTATTAACATGAATCTAATATGGTCAAATGGAAATATTTGTCTTGAAAACCAATCTCATGACTTTACATGTCATTGTCTCACTTGAGCTAGATAGGTAAACATATGAGCAATGTTTTCACTAATACCATTATCATACAACACTTCTAAAAAATATGATAATTTTTTAAAATTTATTAACAATACCTCCATGCACTTGGTTTCATCACTAATATAGGAAGGATAACACATCCCTAATCATCTTCTAACTATTTCTTGGGTTCCTCACTGTTTCCATCATTAGGCCTATTAATGACTAGTTAAATTGGATGATCATCTTAGCACACCTGAGGGATGAAACATATCCATAAAAATTATGGACACAAACTAAAAGTCTCAAAAAATTTCATCCTTCCATTTACAAACTTTGACTTAGTCAACTCTAACTACTACAACAAATCTTTGAGAAATAAGGCCTTTCCTATAGGGTCCACTTACACACTTGAAGACTAAATCATACTTGGAGATGCCTTAGAGAGTTTAATTCAACTTACAATAACTAAAATATCCATACCAATCCATTTTTGTCACTTAAAAATAACTTATTTAATATCGGGTAACTATTAGGGTTCTTTGAGGGTTTGAAGCATCTTTCATTATTAGAAATTGTTCATAAAGATTATCCCCTCATTACAATAAATAGTTCATATAAATTTGATATATGATACTTAAAATTATACCATTAATATATTAGGTTGACATGAAAAGGTTTTATGAACTAACAAACACAAGAAAATCCTTCTTGAGTTGAGAATGCCTCCATTTGTGCACTCGAGAGACCTCAAAACTTCTTTTCGTGCCTTTTATTTCAAACCATGACTTTAAAATTTATGAAAATACTTAAAACATCATAAAGTATATCTATCCATACTCACATAATCACACATTCCTTAAAAAATGATGTTAATATCCCATTAGGCAATATTCTCATTATTTGTTTGCTTAGACCTTGACCTTCAAATCATATTAGGCCTTGAAACTGACCATCATGTCTCTTTCCATGTTCTATAAAAATAACTCACAAATTAAATAAAACTCTCACATTATAAATAATTACATTGAATTATTAATAGGCCTTAACAATATATCATGATGCCTCATTAAGCTAGGCAAGGTCTAGAAATGATCTAGTCGCAATCTTGATCTGTAGGTCCTACCCCTATACACTCACCCTGCGTCTCTTATGAGTGATATAATGATTAATATAAATTATAAATATTTCTTATGAAAACACTCATTATTTTATGTACTTATCTCACCAATCCATCATACTCATACATTCTCACAAGATCTTTTCATGTTATGACTAGTGTCATGACAAGATTTGTTAATCACTTGAGACTTGAGAATTGACCTTTAATCACTTATAAAATTTTATAATGTTATCTTCCATTATAAAATAGTTAACAAAAAACATCTCAAAATAATTTTCTTAGTTAGTTCATAATACCTTACTATGCACACCTTCTCATAGGGTCTATACTGGGCTTCTCAAGATACCTTGTACTGAAGAACTAGTAATCAAACATGCTTTGATGCTCACTTAAAATGAAAATTGACATCAAAAAATACAATAATCATTAAGTTTATTTCAAATTATCTCTCAATATAGATACGTTATGTTTCCTTCAAATTCATTCTTATCATATGGCTTCCTTATCACATCAAACATATAAGCTCATATCTCACAGACCACTCACCATGCATCTCCACCATATGCATTTTGACATCCATGACATCAACTTTGACATAAAATGGCATCAAAATTGACATCAATGACAAAATTCTCCACATACTCCCACTTTTTAATTTATTGAAAATCATTCTTAAATCTAATCAATCTCATCTCCACTAATATGGTAAATCTTCCTTCTTGAACTTTTCTTCAATCTGATCACTCTAGTATCACCTAATTTAGTCAATATTCCTTATTAAGCTTTATCCCCATTTGAAATGTTCAGGTTCATTTTTACCATCATCACTATCATATGTACTTGTATCACCTACATCAATGGGTTATTATCTTCTCTGGTGTAGGAACTTCTCCTATTCTTGAATGACCCTTTCCTACCTTCATACTTCTTGTTAAGCTTATATACCTTCCTATCATCTCCATGGTATTCATAATTTTACTCATATTGATCAATTTTATCCTTCTTAAGAAACTTGGATGCAAAGTGACCAATCTTACCAAAGTTAAAACATTTGAATGGTATCTTACCCTTGTAATTACTACATCCAAATCTCAACATACTAGAAAACATGGCTATTAGTTCATCATCATCAACATCTAAACATCCCTCATCTTTGACCCTATTGAATTTTTACTTATTCTAAATGTTGAATGTTTCTTCCTTCTTGGGAGGTCTTCCTTCATTTTTTCTCACCCCATAGGTAGTATAGATGCCATGAAGCCCATCCATTTCTAGATTTTCTAGTTTTTTCATCTCTTCTACTATAGACACCTTAGAATCAAACTTTAGATTTAGTGATATAAATACATTTTTAGTAACTGTATACTCTTTCACTTATTTTCCCAATCCTCTTATGATATTGAAAACTTCATCAACCTTCAGTAGGTAAGATGCAATGGTTTCATTTTCTTTCATCTTCAGACTTTCAAACTATATTGGTGGGTCTAAAACTTGGCCATATTCACCTTAGTATCTCCTTATTAGATATAATTAAATTTATCTGATATTACCTTTGTTGAATTATAGTTCATCACCTTAAAAAAATCTTCCTCTGATAAGCCACAAAGAATGGCATTCATTGCCTTGAAATTGATCTCACTTTCCTTCTTGTCTATTACATCAGTTGGTGGTGTAGGACGTGTAGTGTAAACATCCATAAATAAAAATTGTTGGTTGAATATTTTGTCGATCAACGTATTGATAAGCAAAATAGGTCTGATTAGCCAAAGTAGGAAGATTAGTCATCCAAACATGTAGGTTTACCACATCAGAAGGGGTCTAATCTCTCCTCTCATCAAGGGGAGGTTCCCTATAGGTATATATATATATATATATATATATATATATATATATATATATAAACATAAAATAATACTAAAGGGTAGGAAAAAGCATCCATCTCTCTTTCTTTAGAGATGATGTGTGTAGATCAAAGGAGAAACTAAAGGAAAATGATAGAAAGCACTCCTCTTCTTTCAGAAGTACTATTCAACAAGCCACAAGAATACTCCAGGTAGTAATAGCAAAATGTAGCTAAAGATGTAATAACCAGCAAATCAAGATGCAGCACAAAGTCTCCACCTAAAATGCTCAAGAGTAAGATACAAAGGACAATGAGGGTACAAAGTCATCCCAAGGTCCTTTACATAGAAATGAAAAGAAAACACACTGAAAGGCAATTATGGGAGCACAAAGTCTCTCCATAGTTGACTCTTCAAGACACCTTCGTAATTACTGTCACTAATTATGCTTGTTGAATTAAAGGAATAGAGAATATATCAAAGAAAAAGACATAAGAATAGTTTCCTCAACAACAAAGATATTACAACAAAAAGTCTAAAAAATCACTTGCTTTCTTATTCCAATAACAAAATATGATCAACAAACTGAGCTCAAAGTCTCAGAAGTGCTTTTCAATTTGGGCAGAGTTTCATTCTTATTGTCAAAAAAGAAATAGATTTACAATAGAAGAGAGTTCCTTATATAGCCTCTTCAAGAAGGAATTGGGAATAGTAACACATCATGTTGCATTGGAATCTATTAAGAAGATAGGATAGAACTTAAGGGGATTTACCCATTTGATTTTATCAATGCAAATAAACAAGTCACGCTATTGAAAGTTTGCAACTTTTAATGTCCACCTGGCGATCTGATCCTACCTTCATCATTCCTTCTTTTTTGGTTAATCGAATTGGGTCCTAGATTCAATTTGCTATTATGTTCCTTCCTCACATTTTGGTGGTCTTGGCCTTCAACTCTATGAATACATTCAGCTCTATAGATTCAAAGGATCAACAACTATTTTATGAGCTTTAAAATTGATGATCGCATGCCCATCGCTATGTTTTCAATGACTTGTTCACTGTGTTGAATTTGACATCTTCAGGTGCATCACCCCTTGGTCCTCTTTTGGATTTTCTATTTGGCACTTTTCTAGAAAAAATTTGCCCATTCGAGCCTTAAGAAATGATCCACTTCCTTGTAAGGTATCTGCGCTTTGGGCAGTCTTTGAATGGCCTTCGGGCTTCTTGTTTTACATCTTCCCGAAGGGAAGGTGACCCTTTGGCTTCGAGTAAGTGTCCTTCTATTCAATAGTTGGGAGACCCTCATAAGGGCACCTACCCTTTGGGGTCCTTTAGTGGCCTTTTCCTTAGAGTCTCTCGTGTCTTGTTTCTTAGGCTTTCCTACAGACAATTCCCGTGGGTATTTTCCCCAGGCTTTCTCTGTTGGCAAATTCCCACCGACAAAAAGTCTAGGGACAAATTCTTGCAGAAAAAGTCCACATAAAATTTTCCATACATTTTCTTTTTGCCCACAACTTCTCTGAATTCTTTCGGACTTTTTTTCTGAAGGAATTCCTTCAGACAAAAAGGTCGAAGGAATTGTTTCTTGCCTTAGTCAAAATCTAAAAGAATTACCTTTGCGGCCTTCTTTGAAAATGACCCTTCTTAAGGGTAATTTTTTTGAATAAGTGTCTTCTACAAGGGCACCTTTCCTTTGAGACCTCTCTTGAACTTTTACATTTGAACCTCTCCTTTGAACCGCTCCTTTGAACCAAGGCGATGAACCAACTATTGAACCACTTTGTTGAACCAAACGTTGAACCGCTTGGTTGAACCAAAATGGTTCAAGATGATGAACCACTCAATTGAACCATTTCATTAAACCAATTAATTAAACCAAGATTTGAACCAAAATGGTTCAAGCCAATGGTTCAAGCTGATGGTTCAATTGAATGAACTGAGCCTTTGAAGCAAGCAGATGAACCACTTGATTGAACCTGCCTCTGAACCATTTGTTTGAACCAACTGCTGAACCAAGTTTTTGTTCAATGATTCAAACAAAGCCTTGAAATAAATAATGAACCATTTCATTTAACCAACCTTTGAACTAAAAGACGTTAAACTAGAAGATAAAGCAAAGTGTTGAAACAAAGTGAATGAACCAATTGGTTAAACTTTGAACTCGTTGAACCTTTGAATCAAAGTGGTTCAATGGTTCAATGGTTTAAGCCTTCTTTGCTTAGATGCTTGAT
Source organism: Torreya grandis (assembly GCA_037957365.1). Taxonomy (NCBI): domain Eukaryota; kingdom Viridiplantae; phylum Streptophyta; class Pinopsida; order Cupressales; family Taxaceae; genus Torreya; species Torreya grandis. The sequence goes on from JARHVA010009178.1 coordinate 232,889, forward strand.
GATGGAGATTTTTGATTGAACCAAGGCACTAAAACAATCTTGAAAATTATCAAGTGTTATAAACTGATTCTTTTGGTTGAACCCACCTACAGAAGCCTTTGAACCTGTAGAAATGAACCTGCCTTTAGAGTTCATAGAAGCCAAGTCTGTAGTTTTCCTTAACCTTGAAAGAGTCTATAGAAATCAACCTATGAAGCCCATTGAACTTGGCCTATAGAGTCTGTTGATTTCTCTTCCTACTGAGTCCATAGATTTAAGCCTGTACAGTCTGTAGATTTAAGCCTGTAGAGTCCGTAGATTCTAGCCTGCCGAGTCTGTAGATTTTTGAGAAGCTTGAAAAATGAGGAATTTGAATGTTCAAGACAAATTTTGAAAAGGGAGGAGACAATTTTTGTCTGTAGGACAAAAATAGTTCAAATGTTGTCCCAAAAATGAGTGATATTTTTGGGAGACAACAACTGGCTCCAGTTGGGGAACTTCTATCAATTGCAAGAAGAATTTTTAGAGTAGAATCCATAATCTCCAGTGTCTTCATGTGTACCATTGTGCTCCAGAGTCATGCTACCCAAACATGGAAGGCATCAAAAATAAAACAAATAAAAAATAAAGAATTAAAAATTATACAAATATACATATATATAGATGTAATGCTCTGACACTTCAAGAGTTGAAGTGTTTCAGATGCTGCCCATTGTGAGGCAGAGAAAATAGTGTGCCATCTTGATATTTTAGTAGAAATCTATTTTCACCAATGTGGTAATGAATTATAAATGGGCCTCTCCAAAGGGAGTCAAACTTTCCATGCATCCCCTTTGGTTCTCTCCTTTTGTCCCATAACAGGGCTTGATCCCCAATCTAGAAATCATAATTTTTGGCCTTCTGATCAAAGAGTTTCCTTACCAAACTTTGATGAGCAGAAATTTTGTCCACCACCATGGTTCTCTATTCCTCCAGCTTAGTCAGGCACATGATTCTTTTATCAAGAGAACTTTCATATGTCTAATCTTCAATTGCCTTTGCCAATTTCAAGGTTGGTAATTCTAAGGGGATTGACATCTCAACATTGATACTGTAAAGAAGTTTAAAAGGAGACATACCAACTACCCTCTTTGGTGTGATTTTATCTACCCATAGAGCATCAACCAATGCTTTATGCCATGTCCTTTGATTGTCATTTGCTAGCTTCTTGATAATAGTTACCAGGTTCTTATTGCTAGATTCAACTTGTTCATTCCCTTGTAGAAAATAATCAAAAGAGTGAGAGAGTATAATTCCATAATGGAAATAGAATTATGTAATCTCCTGAGAGGTGAAACAAGATACATTATCAATAACAATTTTTATTAGAACTCCAAACCTGAAAATGATATTCTCTTTGAAGAAGTTGCATACAACTTCTGAAGTAGCATGCTTAGTTGGGATTGCTTCTACCCACTTGTTGAAATAGTCAATTTGCTATAACGACATAAATATGTCCAGCACTTGAAGATGGGTTTATATTCACAATAAAATCAAGTCCCCATTGCTGTAAAGGTTCTTCTATGATCACTAGCTTGAGAGGCATAACAGCTAACTTGGGTCTTCCAACAAATTGTTGACAGAGTTCACATTTTCTCACCCACTTATGTCCATTTTGGAAAAGAGTTGGCCAGTAATATCTAGCTCACAGAATCTTGTGAGTAGTCAAAGGAACAAAAAAATGTCCTCCATAGGCTAGATTGTGGAAAGATTTCAAAAGCTGGCTTTGTTGCTCTTTCTCTACATAGCGAAGGAATATTCCATCTATGCTTCTCTTGTATAATCCATTATCCTAAAGGACAAAATTAGCAGATTTCAACCTGATAGTCCTCCTTTCTTTGTAAGACAAATGAGCATGACATTCACCATAAGTAAGGAAATGAGTGATACCTAAATACCACTCATTGGTAGTGGAGACAAAAAGTACTGTTGGTGTCTTTTCCACTTTAGTTTCTTCATGATGTGTGTCTTCTAGCGTATTTTTAGAAATTAATTAGCATAACCCTTTATCCCTGACTAGCTTTGTTCGATTGATGTCTTGATCAAACTCTTGGATATTTTCAGTCTAATTACCTCTTTTTGCGTCAAACTCCTACTGAGTTAATATAGATTTGATTATAGTGTGAGGAATTAAGGCAGTAGTGTGTGAATTCAAAATATAGAAATGGAAATGTTTGACTAATTTCACCAATGCATAAGCATGCTTCTCTACATTTTAATACTTCATCTCATGGGTTTTGAGAGGACAAATAATGAAAGAGACAGGAGATTCCATACCTTCCTTGTCTTAAATATTTGTTGTAATCTAGGCAAACTAAGGTAGGGGCATGAGCAACGGTAGTCTTGATATCCTAAAATGTTGACTTACCTTCTTTAGTCCAGCTAAAGATGGTCTTCCCTTTCATCATGTTCACAATGTGTCTAGTCTTCTCAACAAATTCAAGGATGAACCTCTATAAGAAATTCACCTTTCCAAAGAAAGAATGAACATCAATTTTGATTGTAATAAAATTAAGCTCCTTAATAGACTTGACTCTGTCTAAGTCAATCTTTATGCCTTATTTGGACACAATGTGTCCAGGGAGTTTCCCCTCTCTTACTCCAAAAATAGACTTCTTGGGATTCAAGGAAATACCATTCTGGTGGAAACACTCCAGCACTTATTATAAGTGGCATATATGATCAGATCGACGCATTGAAAAGATAGTCAAGTCATCAAGATATACCATTATGAATTTAATAATCTCATCTTTGAAAGCTAGATCCATTGCTCTCTAAAAGGTAGCACCAGCAGTTATCAAGTCAAAAGGCATTCTCCTATATTCAAATGTACCCCAAGGTGTGGTGAATGTAGTCTTGTGTTGGTCTACTTTACTAAATTCAACTTGATTATATCCTGAGAAGCCATCTAGCATTGATAACATCTCTGAACCTGTCACTAATTGAAGCACTTGATCCATGATTGGCAAAGGATAATTATCCTTCAAAGATGCTTGATTCAAATTCTTGAAATCTACACAAATGTGAATTTCACCATTCTTCTTCCTTACAGGCACTATGTTTGCAATAGACGTGGAATAATGGATTGGGAAGATGATTCTAGAATTTAACATTTTTTATATCTCAGACATAATAGTACCTGATATTTTTAGATTATACTATCTAGATTTTTTCTTGTATGGCATTGAGTTAGCCTTGAGAGGAATGTCATGGAAAATTTCATCTAGTCTAAGAGACTTCAAGTCTTCATAAGAATATGCTAAGACATCCATGTATTGACAAAGTAAACTGGTGAACTTGAGTTTTTCTTCAGGGGTGCAGTACTTACCAATATTGACCATCTTGGGATTTTCTTCAGTGCTCAAATTCACTTGATCGAATCCCTGAGAGAAACTTGAATCTATTTGATGTTGTTTGATGAATATTTTATGCTTGTCAAATAGCTTCTCAAGAACAACTAGGCTTTTGGGAATTTTGTTTCCTTTTAGCTGTAAAAATTCTTCATTAATATCTGAACTGGATTCAGAGGCTGATTCATTATTCTAAGATTCACTGCCTTCAAAATGTAGTTCAAAATTATCTTTTAATTCCAAGAAAGTAATGATTTGATGATCATCATTGAATACTTTCCAATAATTAGCATTATTAGGAATACTTGGTCTATATAATAACTCAATAATATACCTATCTTCTTTGAAATCTAAATGAGGAACTAAGAGAGTACCTGAAATAGCAAGTGCATCAGCTCTATCATTAGACTCTCTGGGTATGGTAGAAATGTTGAAAGCATCAAAGATTTCAATTTGGTCCCAAACCAAGTTATGGTAGTGCCGTAATCTTTCATTCATGGTTTGGTATAAGTTCCTCACTTGAAAAACCACTAATTCAGCATCCCCTTTGGTATGAAGAAACTTGATGCCTTTTTCTTTAGCAGCCTTCATGCGAAGCAGCAGAGATTCATATTTAGCTATATTATTAGTGTTGATAAATTGTAATTTGTATGATGAAGGAAACATATCTCCTTGAGGAGATATCAACACAATTCTAGCTCCTGAACTGGTAGAGGAACAACTACCATCAAACTCCAAACTCCATATCTCATCTAATACTAATTTTTCTTTAGACTTTCCTTCATCAGAGATGGAGGATCCTTCTTCATCTATATTACAGCCTAATAGTTCTTCTATCGTTCTAGTTAAACTGATCTCTAAGTTGATATTTTCAAGAATTATCTCAAATGTTTCATGTACTTCACCTGTAGATAGAAAATAGTTACCCATACCTATGGATTCAAAAAGAATTTGAGCTTCAGGGACTGATGTCTGGGTGACCACATATTTTGCTTCTTTTTTAGGGAGCAACCTCTTCATTATGCCTTGGACAGGGATCCTTGTCTCAGATAGATCCATGCTTAGTTCTCCTCCCATGTGCTTGCAAAATTTTCATCTAAGCAAAATGCCATAGGATGCTGGAACATCAGCCACCAAGACAGTCATCTTGATTCTCTTGTTTGGAAAGGCTACAAATGCAAATTGGGCATCTTTGATTTGCCCCAGCAATGGTAATTTCTTGTTCTCTATGGAGAAACATCTCCCAAATGTCATGGTCAATGTGGGACCAAGAAAATAAGCTACTTTAGTAGGCATGACATTATCAGATGTGCCTGAGTCTATAATATAGTTACTCAGCTTGTGGCCATTAATTAACAGGGAAACATAGAAAGGTTCTATTTTTCCAGGAGCAGCTAGAGGAGTAATGACTAGATTATTTAGAATAGGTGTGTTCTTTGGAGAATCAGGAATTACCTTTTTAGCCTTTTGTCTTATAGAGACAATTTGGTTATTAACACATTGGACCAACTTATTCAATATATCAGAATTGGACTGCAAATATTCAAATTTAGACATTTTTATTTTGTCTTTTTGACATGATCAATTATGTCAAATCGCTGAATTGAGTTAGTTATAGAGAAAGGAACTTCAACTTTTTGAGTTGTAGGAGGGATGAGAGGTGGGCTTGTTTGTGAATTTAAATTAGAATGGGAAGGCAAAATTGATGTATTTGCCTTTTGGGTGATTACCAGATCCTTTGATTGAAAAGGTAGAATGGTTGCACACTTAGCAATCATGACTTTTGGTTGTGGTTACTCTTCTATCTTCCATTTATCAGCTTGCTAGACTGATTGGTTCTTGAATCTAGTAAACACTAGATATGATCCACCAAAAGCTTCTCCTTTGCTTCCAGGTTCATCATAGTAGTTTAGGAAACCAATGTGGGAGTCGCCAGCTAATTATTCTTGATTGTCTTCAAGGAGATCAATGTCATTTTCTTGATTCAATTCAGGTTGGAAAGAGAACTATGATTTTGCATCAAGATATCCCATTGCTGAATTGGTTGGAGGAGCTTCCAAGGCAAGTTTCCCTTGTGGGGGAGGAAGGTGATTTTTTTGCCCTTGATTCCTAGAAGCATTGCCCTGATATGACTGATTTTGGAGTATCTTTCTATATGAAGGAGCATAAGACATTCCTTGAGCCATTTGCTTTTTGAGAGCAAGTAACTCATTTGCTAGTTTCTGCACCATTCGATCTGTGGTGTTTGTAGATGAATATTCAGAAGATGATGAAGCTCTATTTCTATTTAGATCTCTTCTTATCTTCCCTAATAAGATGAGATCATCTTCTACCTTAGTGGCTAAATGTTGAGCTGGAATAAGATCTATTTAACCAGTACATCTCAAAAGAAAACTTACTTCAGGTAACTAAGAATTAATGAAAAAGCATTTGAGATTCTTAGCTATAGGTCGAGCAATTATAGGAATTTTTTTTCTCAATTTATCAAATTTGGCCATGAAGTCTCTCATAGGCTCATATGGCTCTTTTTTCATCTATGTATGTTGACCCAGAAGTGCATGTGCATCTTCTACAGGTTTGAATTTGGCTTCAAACATATCTTTTAGAGTATTCCAATCAATTACTAACTGAGACTATAGATGATAAAACCAATTTTTAGTAGTACCTTGTAGTGTCTCCACAAAAATCCTGACTACTACATCTTCAAATTCTTCTCTGATTACTCCACAAGCTATGCTAAAGGCTATAATGTGTTCATCAAGATGAACTTTCCATCACCATTGAATTTGGGGAAATTCTTCCTTGAACTGTGTGGAAGATCATGTAGAGGTGGAGTAAGATTGAGAGGACCAAAAGCATTACCCTAGGGGCCTTGAACTGACATTGTAGGATTATGAAAAGGAGGGATAACAAACCTTAGAGGGGTAATTATTGGCAAAGCTTTATCAACAGTAGAAGTAGATACTTCCTCTGGCAATCGAGACCTAACTTTAGTAGGAGGAAAACTCTTGGTTCATTGGAGATGAGATGGTGAAGGAAACAGATCAAAATCGCTTTGTTGTACCAACTCGAATACAAGGTCAATGATACCTTAATCCCTTTGGCTTCGTGTATAACTTGAATCTTCTAGATTGTGAATCAAAAATGGAAAAGAATGGACTTTGCTTCAGTTTGAAGATTGAGGCTTTAAACTGTGTGTTATTTCCTGATTGGTGTGGAGGTGAATGGATAGATTATAAATGGATAATGGGTATATCTCTAGTGGAGTCACCAAAAATTATTGGTTGAATATTTTTTAAATTAACATACTGATAAACAAAATAGGTTTGATCAGCCAAAGTAGGAAGATTGGTCATCCAAATGTGTATGTTTACCACATCAGAAGGGGACTGATCTCTCCTCTCATTAAAGGGAGGTTCCCTATATATATATATATATATATATATATATATATATATATATATATATATATATATATATATATATATATATATATTAACAGAAAATAATACTCAAGGGTAGGGCAAACCATCCATCTCTCTTTCTTCATAGATGATGCGTGTAGATCAAAGGAGAAACTCAAGAAAAATGACTAAAAGCACTCCTCTTATTTTAGAAGTATTATTCAGGAAGCCACAAGAATACTCCAGGTAGTAACAACAAAATGTAGCAAAAGATGTAATAACTAGCAAATTGAGATGCAGCACAAAGTCTCCACCTGAAATGTTCAAGAGTAAGATACGAAGGACAATGAGGGCACAAAGTCATCCCAAGGTCCTTTACACAGAAATGAAAAGAAAACACACTGAAAGGCAATTATGGGAGCATAAAGTCTCTCCATAGTTGACTCTTTAGGACACCTTCCTGATTACTATCACTAATTCTACTTGATGAATTAAAGGAACAGAGAATATATCAAAGAAAAAGACATAAGAATAGTTTCCTCAACAATAAAGATATTACAGCACAAAGTCTGAAAGATCACTTGCTCTCCTATTCTAATAAAAAAATATGATCAACAAACTGAGCTCAAAGTCTCAGAAGTGCCTTTCAATTTGGGCAGAGTTTCATTCTGATTGTCAATAAAGAGATAGATTTACAATAGAAGATAGTCCCCTATATAGCCTCTTTAAGAAGTACTTGGGAATAGTAACACATCATGTTGCATTGGAATCTATTAAGAAGATAGGCTGGAACATAGGGGTGTTTACCCATTTGATTTTATTAATGCAGAGAAAGAACTCATGCTATTGAAAGTTTACAACTTTCAATGTCCACCTAGTGATCTAATCCTACCTTCATTGTTCCTCCTTTTTTGGTTAATTAAATCGGGTCCTGGATTCAATTTGCTGTTCTGTTCCTTCCTCACTTTTTGTTGGTCTTGGTCTTGAAGTCTATGAATGCATTCAAGTCTATAGATTCAAAGGATCAATGGATATTTTGTGAGCTTTAAAATTGACGTTCACGTGCCCATCACTATGTTTTCAATAGCTAGTTCACTGTGTTGAATTTGACATCTTCGGGCACATCACCCCTTGGTCCTCTTTCAACTTTTCTATTTGGCACTTTCCTAGAAATAATCTACCCATTCAGGTCTTAAGAAATGATCCACTTCCCTGCAAGGTATCTGCCCTTTGGGCGGTCTTTGAGTGGCCTTCAGGCTTCTTGTTTTACATCTTCTCAAAGGGAAGGTGACCCTTTAGCTTCAGGGAAGTGTCCTTCTATTCGGAAGTCAAGAGTCCCTTGCAAGGGTACCTGCCCTTTGGGATCCTTCAGCGGCCTTTTCCTTAGATTATCTCGTGGCTTGTTTCTCGAGCTTTCCTATGGATAATTCTCACAGGTATTTTCCCTGGGCTTTCTGTATGGGCAAATTCCTATGAACAAAAAGTTTGGGGACAAATTCCCATAGACAAAAAGTCCACAAAAATTGTTCCATCAATTTGCTTTCTACCTGTAGCTTCTCTGAATTCTTTCAAACTTTTTGTCTGAAGGAATTGCTTCGAACAAAAAGTCTGAAGGAATTGTTTCTTGCCTTAGTCAAAATTTGAAAGAATTACCTTTGTGGCCTTCTTTGAAAATGACCCTCGTGAAGGGTAATTTTGTCGACTAAGTTTCTTCCATAAGGGCACTTGTCCTTTGGGAGCTCTCTTGAAATTTTACATTTGAACCTCTCCTTTGAACTGCTCCTTTAAACCAAGGCGATGAACCAACTATTGAACCGTTTGATTGAACCACTTGGTTGAACCAAAATGGTTCAAGCCAATGAACCACTCTATTGAATCATTTCATTGAACCAATTCATTGAACCAAGATTTGAACCAAAATGGTTTAAGCTAATGGTTTAAGGTGATGGTTCAATTGAATGAACCGAGCCTTTGAACCAAGCAGATGAACCACTTGATTGAACTTGCCTTTGAACCATTTGTTTGAACCAACCGTTGAACCAAGTTTTGGTTTAATAGTTCAAACAAATCCTTGAACCGACTGACGAACCATTTGATTGAACCAACCTTTGAACTAAAAGATGAACCAAAGCATTGAAACAAAGTGAATGAACTGATTGGTTGATCTTTGAACTCATTGAACCTTTGAACCAAAGTGGTTCAATTGTTCAATAGTTCAAGTCTTCTTTGCTTAGATGCTTGTTGATGGAGATTTTGATTGAACCAAGGCACTAAAACAATCCTAAAAATGACCAAGCGTTAGAAACTAATTCTTTTGGTTAAACCTGCCTATAGAAGCCTCTGAACCTATAGAAATTAACCTGCTTGTAGAGTTCATAGAAACCAAGTCCATAGTTTTTGTTAACCTTGAAAGAGTCCATATAAATCAACCTATGAAGACCATTGAACTTGGCCTGCAGAGTCTGTAGATTTCTCTTCCTACTGAGTCCATAGATTCAAGCCTATAGAGTCTATAGGTTTAAGCCTATAGAGTCCGTAGATTCTAGCCTGCTGAGTTCGTATATTTTTGAGAAGCTTGAAAAATGAGGAATTTGAATGCTCAGGAAAAAATTTGGAAAGGGAAGAGACAATTTTGGTTTGTAGGACCAAAATAGTTTAAATGATGTCCCAAAATTGAGTGATATTTTTGGGAGACAAAAAATACCATATTTCATGGCCTACTAAAATTAGATATTTCCTCATTATTATGCTTGAAAAGGCATAATTATTCCCATTCAATAACGAATCCTTACTAATAGAGAAACCACCTTGAGTTTATTGACTAGCCATCCTTACTTCTAGAATCTCCTTTAGGCTATTAGGCCTAATTCAAAGGACATGATATGATACCAAATTTTTGAATAAAAATTATTGATATGGGGGTGTGAATAATTCTTCAAAAATTTCCTTATCAATTATACTTAATCAATCATGAATCATCCAAACAAGAATATAGATATATTAAGAATAAACACCTATCCATATAAGAATGAAACATAAGAACACATCAGATATGTGGTAAACACTCAAGAGTAATAAAACCCACTAATATTTTTAAATTGAATATATTCATCTAATAAAAATATAAATATTTGGTGAAGCACCAACTTAACATGGAGCACCAACCCCAACTAGTGAAGCATCCACTTAACTAGGCTTTAGCAAGAAATTACTTGCAAGGAGGCACCAACCCCGTAAATGAATATGCACCAACTCATCCACATTATGTTTTTTATCACCTTCAAGACACCTTATTTCTCAAGAAACTAATTATTATCACCTCTTCAACTCTTCACACTCTTATCCTTCTCAATCTGCCTTCTAGGTCTCTTTGCTTAATTAGGTCTCTTCAAGATTAATTAGGTCATATGACCTTGATTTTCATATTTATAACCTATGTAAAAAATTAATCATATATATTATAAAATAATTTAATGGTATAAAATAATTTTATGGTATAAGATAATTTTATGGTATAAAATACCTTATTTTCACCAAGGTACTATTTTCTTTGCTTGTGCTCTTTTTGCACTCAATAGGCCTAAAACTACGTTGTATATATAAAATCCTCTTGCTCATATATTTTTTAGTTGGACAAACACCATTAACATTTTATTTCAGACATATAATATATATTATAACATCTCATAAACATGAATAATATTTTATTTGAGTCCCTTTAGGCTTTTCATACCTCAATTAGGCCTCATTTCATCTTTAGATCTCATGGAAACCTAATTCCATTAAGTTCATTTTAATAGACGTGACACTTTCCCTTCATTATAACACTTACAAACTCCACAAATGGTAGTAAAAGATCATAATAAAATAAAATATACCTATACTAAGGTCATATAATTTGGATAACACCTTTTAATTCTAATTTCCACTTGAAGCACACCATTTGTATTGTTCAAAATTAGGCCTTCTTAAACATAGAGAGTCTATCTTGAAAAAATGAAGATCACATGTTATTTAGCCACATAAAATTGAAAATAAAACACATTTTAGTAAATAAATTATAAATTTGTCATAACCATGTGATTTATACTTCATAACTCATGGAAAAAAGACTAAACCCCTTATCTAAAAATAGCCCACTCAGAACTATCAGAACACTAAAAAACGTAGTGATGAACAGTTTCATCTTCAACACCTAAAATAAAAATTCCCATTACCAATTATACATTAAAAATATCATTTTAAATATATGTACCATTATAAATTAAAAATATCACAAGTTCTAATGCTAAGTACTGGACTTATAGACTAATATTTTATCTTTAGTACATATAGTTAAACCAGGACTAGTCAATTCATTTTGGCTTCAAGATTTAAATAATTTTCACTAAATATTAAACATTATAAATATAATTTATATGAAACCAATTTCCAAAAATTAAACATAATGTTTATAATATTCTTCTACTCAAGGCATAGAGCCTCAAACTTATCACTGTAACTTGTTTACCTAGAACTGCCAATTTACCTTAAAACATAAAATTAATTAAAATTATACTATAATATCCTCACATTAATTTTTTATATAGATATATTATGTTGAAAAGGAAATATTATTATTGTAGACCAATCTCATGACCTTACATCTTACTATCTCACCTGAGCTAGATAGGTCAACTTGGAAACAAAATTTTCACTAATATCACTATCATAAAACACTTATAAAAACAATTATCATTTATTAAAATTCATGACAAACACCTCCATTCACTTGGTTTCATCACTAATCCATGATAACACACCCATAATCATCTTCTCAATGTTGCTTTGGTTTTTCATTGTTTCCACCATTAGGGACTGGTCAACTTGGATGAACAATTTATCACACTTTAGGGATAAAAACTATCCATAAAACTTTATTGACACTAGCTAAAAGTGTAAAAAAAATTTCTCTATGAATGTAGCAAATTTGACTTCATCAACTCTAATTGTTAGAGTAAATTTCTAAAAAGTAAGGCTTTTCATATAGGGTCCACTCACTCACCTAAAGACTCAATCATACCTTAAGATTCCTAGGAGAGTTTAATATAACATAAAATCACTAAAATATCCATACAAATCCATTATAATCACTTTATAATAACTTCATTCATATTGGATCACTATTAGGGTTCTTTTAGGGTTTAAACCAGATTCCATTATTATCGATCATTCATAAATCTTAGCCCCTCATTCCAAAAAATAATGACTATAAATTTAGTATAAGACCATTCCAATCATACCATTAATTATTATTTTCCCATTCAAAGTTTTGATGATATAAAAAACATAAGAAAATACTTTACAGGTTGAGAATCCTTTAATTTGTGCACTTGAAAGACCTAAAAACCACTTTTCATGCCTTTTATTGTAAACCATGACTAAAAAAATTGTGAAAATTATTTAAAAATAATATAATAACTATTTCCATGCTCAAATACTCACATTTTCCTTAAAAATTGATCTTGATACCCCATTAGGTTATACTCTCACTCTTTGTTTGCTTAGACCTTGACTTGTAAATCACATTAGGCCTTAAATATAACCTTCTTGCCTTTTTCCATGTGATCTCCACCTCACTAAATATATATATATATATATATATATATATATATATATATATATATCATGACAAAACACTAACTTAAATTCTTCATATGCCTTGACAATATATCATGATGCCTCATTAAATCATGCAAGGTCTAGAAATGATCTAATTATAGACTTGATCTATAGGTCCTACCCCTATATACTCACCTTTATAATATTATGAGTGATATAATTATTCAAATATATTATCAATAATCATTATACAACCACTAATGCTTGTGTATACTTATCTCACCAAGCTGTCATACTCATACCTTCTCACAAGTAAGATTAGTGCCACGACAATACATATCAAGCAGTTGAGACTTGAAAAATGACCTTAAAACACTTATAAAAGTATATAAAATTATTTTTAATGATAATTTAGTGACAGAAAAACTATCACAATATTGTGCTTACTTACATCACAAAACATCACTATGTACACCTTTTTCATAGGGTCTAGACTAGGCTTCTCAAGACACCTTATACTCAAGAACTACTACTCAAACATGCTTTAATTAAAACTTGAACTAAACCTTTAAATAAACCAATATAAAAATCATTAGGTTTCGTTAAAATTCTCTCTCAATATAGAGACATTAGGTTGCCTTTAAATTCACTCTTGTCACATGTCTTCCTTATCACATCAAGCACACAAGCTCATATCTCATAGACCACTCACCATGCATCTTCACCAGATGCACTTTGAAATCAATGACATTAACCTTGACATTAAATGAAATCAAAATTGGCATCAATGAAAACATATATCAATAGCATTATCAACCCTAGTAATGATCTATTGAATATCCTCAGAATAGGGTGTGTGTCAAGTTTAGCATTCTTCATATTCATAGATTTAGGAAAATATAAATATGGTAACTAGGAAAATGTATCCTATATTTTATCAAACCATATATTATAATAATATTCCCACACTTTTAAATCATATAAATAAGTCTATCATAAAGATAGGTGAGTATTGGTTGTATCCAAAGCATATTGTGATCAAGATTTAGGGTAAAAAAGCATAACCCCTACTACTCCCAAGTATTTTACTAGATAATTTATCTAAGAAACCTATTAATGACCAATTAGCTGATAGTGTTGGCACTTATCTTAAAAAGGAAAATCAAGGAGTAGTCCATCCCACCCCCTCAACATTAGATGAATGTAAATGAAAGATGGGAACACATGTCCATTGTTGGGAAAATTAGGACTCATTATGATTTCAAATAAGTATATTTAAGGCATTGTGATCCAAGAGGGAACATCGTAGGACATGTACACAAAATTTGAGGAAATGGTGAGAATTAATTATGGACATCAATCATATGAACATGATAACATATTCATCAATGTTGAAGATGACTTTGAGGTGGCCAGCGGGATGTGTAAAGCTAATATGTCTATGTAAATAGGATAAAAGATCAAATATGATCCCACAACTATAAAATATTATTTTTAGAAGATGTAAAATCAATAATGGATTTCCAAACACATACATATACCTCTTCTTCAGGAAGAAGAGGAAACATAGTGAGAAGTTGGCCCATCTTGGGCAACTCAAAGTGAAAAAAAAATGGGATTCCTTCTACCTCTTAGGAATATAAAATTATTATAGGTTATCCAAAATACAAATATGAGGAATAATGTCCTAAATGTCCTAGGGTAGAAACTAACATATTCTCTATATTTCCCATAAATCCATTATCTGTTATACAATAGGTAACTCTTACCTCATTCTTGTCTTGGGATCCTATTATTTCTTCTCCTTTGATGCCCTAAAAAATAATTCCTCCTTATATTAGGTAGCTTCCATAACCACCTATCATTCCATCAGTGATACCTACCATTCCCATTCCACAATCTCTTAATACAACTTTTTCATCTCCATCTTCCATTTGTCTTTCATCTGGACTACCCTCTACTATTGCTAAAATAATTTTGACCTATAGAAAGAATCACAAGACCATACATATTTATCCCCAAAAGGTGTAAGTAAAATAACCTACATAAGCCTCTAAAGAGAGTGGGGGAAAAGGAAATGATCAAAGAGAATAAACCCTATTTAGTTATACAATAGTGAGGAAGAAGAAAGAAGAATAACTAATGAAGTAGAGTGAATATTTGAGATAGAACTAAGGCCTCTTCTTTCATAAGTGAGATAATAAAATCCAACCCAGAGGATGAGTGAATCTCCAAAAAAAATTAATCAATCAGGGTTAACACAATTAATTTATCAACCCAAATAAGTTAGTAGGGGATATTATAGCTTAGTTTCTACCAAGTCATTACCAAACCTAGAATGATATGCAGGTGGAGAGACATAATGCCAACTATAGAATATAGTTCAAGGGTCTCACCCATATAGACCCCTAACTTCCTCACCTCAAGCAATAATAACCACTAGGCCTACTAATCCTCATACAATTATAAGTTATAGCATTCCATATCCTTTAACTATTGTCTCAATTTATATAATTTCTACTAGTTCAATAAAATATTTATATTATTTACATTCATTAAGATCAATAACCTAGCCATAATCTACTATTACATCACCAATATTGACAATTTTGCAAATCGTATCTCATCCTACTACTATAGAGAATATTCCCACCTTAATTATGAATGTTGAGGTAACCTATAATTTTATTACCAACTATTTATATAATTTACTGATTACCCCATTTATTTATTCCTTATTTGGTGGAACTAATCCCCAAACCCATGGATCTAACACTGGAGCACATGATCCTCAATCATACTCCCCAATGGTTTATGTCACTAAAGAGGGTAAAAAGGCTACCTTTATCATTGATATAATAGTTTATAATTAGGTTACTAGATAGAGAAAGGTCATTAATATTTTTTACACATCTCCTAGAGCTAAGCTACCTCCTCTACCACCCCTTGTAGTTACTCAAGAATCTAGGCCAGCACAACAATCCCATCCAACCCATCCTACATCATAAATATAATAATAAGTTACCCTTAATTTTCCCATCATGGATCAAGTAACTATAAGAGGATTAATAGATTGGTAGTTAGGATATGGGCATCCATGAAAAACCCATAGTCATGTTATGCTTATATAGGCAAACAAGCACCTTAATAAAGGCCAAAAATAAGACAATGATTTTTGAGAGTCAGAAAGTTGAGCTAGAATATAAAGAAGACATCTTATACTAAACCAAAATAAGGAATATAAATCCTTTAGACCCTAGTAGGATCAAATAATATCCCTATGGTTTTGTGGATGCCACATGAGGATTTATTAATGAAATTTTTAAATTTTTAACCTAGCTATACAAATTCAACTGAGCTTATGCACAATTTAGGCTCCCAAGGAGATTGGTGATCATTTTCAAGAGGTAGCCAAGAAGTTAATTGATACAATTGGTACAAAAAGTGTTGTCAAAGCCACTTATCAACCTATGTGGGGATATCTTCTCCAACTATTTCATGAAATGAAATACATTTATTTATGTTTATTTTTATTAGGCATGCAACTATAAATAGGGATTATGCCCATTAGGATTTAATAAATGCTATTAAATTAGCATGGGTGTATCATTACAGTACTAAAAAATGAGATGACTTATTGGAATGGAATTAATAAATTTGAACCTTCGTGTTATAGTTTTCAAATCAAGAAGGTGGCATGATCTCCATTTTGAATAGATTAAGGGTAATCAAGGTAATAAATTCACAAGGGTAATTGGTGCCAAAACCAATTTTTTGAGAATATATTATGCAAAACATTTGATAATTTTATAGTAGATATTGAATTCATGATTTATAGGACCATATATAAAATAATGAAATTGAAAATTTTTGCAAGGTACAAGACTATTGGGACCAAATCACTGTATGTTGAGGTTAAGGTTTCATTGAGAATTCACAATAAACTAATGTATAAAGTTCCTTATTTATTCAATAAATACTTACTCAGTTTTTTTACTATAGAATTTGAATTCCAACAAGTCATTTCCTTCATCTCTAACATAATTCAACCAAGTACCCAACCACAGTGGTATAAGTGTCCTCAAGTCTTACATAGAGGTCTCATCTTTCAAAACACACATTGGTGAATATGTAGACTATACCTACCATGTTCAACTTCCAATTGTAACATAGATTTCAATTCTAGTGCTAGTGTTTGTCTAACCTATAAATTCATTTTTAACTTTAGTTTCTTCCACATCAATATCCACATCAGTTGTGTTATAATTAGAGTTCTTCTAGTGGTACGACATCAATACTATCTAAACATAAATATGTGTTTTCATGTTCCAACTAATTCATAATGTTAGTTTTTAACTTAGGTTATATTCTATGTATATATTTCATTTTTATATGAAGAATTCTATTTTAGGTATTTAATATTGTACATGCACCTTTTGCATCAAATTAGACACAATTCAAAAAAAATATGTGTGCCTTTAGATAATGATTTAGTATATTAATCCATCCCCATCCCAAGATTATATATACTTGTGACATCCCAGTTGCAAAGGGAGGAAATTTTTTGGCTATTTAATTAGTAGGAAATTCTGCTTGAATCAATCTTTATGTGAAAATCTTGATTCTTCTCCAATTCTATGGATTATGTGAGACATTCCATAATTATGGTATCTTATTTTGTTGTTAATTAATTATTTATATTTCAATATAGTTATTAAATTTAATCTATATCTGATTTTAATGTCTTTTACATACTAATTCTAATCACCCTTATAGATGTGTAATATCAATCTCACAAATGTAGCAACCTATAATTTTGTATTTTTAAGTTTACTATGTCTTATTTCCATTTGAATCCTATTTTTTTTTAAGTTTAAGTAGTCTATAACATCTTGTATTAGTTATTTTTATGATTTCTTATCCTACATTAGTTCAATTTCTGCTCTTGAAATGTTTTTGATCGTGTGTTCCATAGGCCTCTTTCCTACCCTTCTTTTTCCCTCTTTTTTGAGTTTCTTTGAGAATAACTCCTAACTTAGTTGAAGTCATCACCCCTCCATCCACTTAAATTATATTTAGTTTCATCCATAGACAACCCATTCATGGTATACAATTTTTATCATTCACCATTATTCCACAAAAATGTTGTTCTAAAATCTAATATCCTAGAACTCATGCCTTTAAGTGAAATTTGTCTTCAATCCTCAAAAGATAGAGGTAATATTGTAAAGGCGTATAAGGTGTGAATAAAACCCACATAAATAAATAGGATATACCAATATATTAAAAATATGTTTTCATGTTGTAGACAAAATATATTGTTAAATGATTGATAACTGTCACTTGGACTTTTAATAATATAAAAATTACATGTATGACAATTAGAGTCATGTGAAATTCCCTACAAATGTTTTATAATAATTATGAAGATTTTATGTTATCCATAATATTATGTTTGGACCTATATATGTACCATCACTAAAAATTTAATTTTGAATATGTCTTTCTTTAAGAACAACATTAACAATACCTACATATACTCCATATTTAATATATTTGATGTTCTTGATAAATTTAAGGAGTTCAAAGCTCATGTAGGAATAGATGCAAAAGATTATGAAAACATAAAAAAAAAATGGGTGATTAATTAACAAAATAGTTTGATAAATTATACATGCAAAGGGTTACTTAAAGGAAAATAGCATCTCAGTATACACCACACCAAAAAGTAGTTACAAAGAAGATGAATAGGACAATAATAGACAAATAATTTATTATTTTTTTATCAAATTTATAGATCAAGAGGTTTTAATCTTAATCAAGTAAACTATAGCATAAAATCAGAATTATAAAGATATGCAATAGATTAAAAAATAATTTGGAACTTGGTAGATATATAAATATTTTAAAAGGGGAAAATACAAAAAAAACACATCTTAGCTAGAAGTCAAACATGTATGGATGCAAGTGTATTTAAAAAATTTAATGTATGACTATATGATGATGTTGTGAATTAATAATAGGGATTCACTTGAATATGGGACACGTTCATATTATTCATACATAGGTGTACTATGTTTATGTCCCTGGGGTGTGCCAATGTCTGGTATACTTTTATCTCTTTGTGAATGTTTAGACTTGTGTGCCCTCACCTATTGTCTCTTTATGTGTGATCATATATATGTAATTTGATTTGGATGTTATTAAATGTAACAAACCTTATAAGGTGTTAATATCTTATTGTAAAAACTCAATAACATTCTAGGATTTTGGTGTAATGGTTCATTACATGTGGTATTAGAGCACCCAACCATGTTCAAGACTTGGGTCTCAATTGGTAATTCTGGCATGGTAGTGTTTGCCTAGGTTTACTATATGAACATGGATGTGCCCACCCATTGAGAGGATAAGATTTTCATAATCATGTTGGGATGTAAAAATATTGGTGGATGAATTCTCTAATAGTCTAGTATTTTGGTGTAATGGTTCATTACATTATATGCCTTGTTATTCACTTTGAACCCTAGTTTACTAGGTCATGAGGATGAAATAAAATAAAATATAAAAATGGGTTAGTGGTTAAAGTTGTGCTTGACCTCAACACCCCATAAGTCGAGCATTACTTACATACTGATATTCCATATATTTATCACATGCTATGTTCGTGTGTACGAAAAACTAATCCAATGTTATATGATTGTTCAATCCTAGTGTGATTAATGGATTCAAAATTAACCTATGGAATTAGTGGTGTATTAATACTTGCTCAGGGATACTAGGGTTGTGTAGACTCAAAATTGGGAAGAATAAATATTTTCCTAATTTACACTTATATGTTTTACCAATTTTCCATTATATGAGCCTATAGTAAATTAATGGTTTAAAAAATTGGCTTTATATTGATAATTTTGGAATTTATTTTGTTGGGGCTTGAAAAATTTATGGGATAACCCACTTGATGAATATGAATTTGAGTAACTAGTTATTATTTGGTAGGAGGACACGATAAGCAATGTTAGACACTATTTGTGAATGGAATTGTCTTGAAAGAGTAGCGTTGTTTGAAGGGAAAATACATATAAAACCAAAGTGTGGATTAGTCATTTTTATTTTTAATGATAAATATGGACATTTTGTGATAATTAGTTGTTTGAAGGAATACTATATCCACACAAAAGTGAAGGAATTTTAGATAAAGACTATGGAATTGGTCATTAGGTAACTATGAGTATGAAATAGACTTTAGTGCAATAATTTTCAAACAATATCTATCTACATGTCTACATTCCCCCTTTTATTATAATAATGGAGTAAACTAAAATTACTAGAGTAAAGAGAAAATAATTATAACTAAACTTACTAGTTAATAATATTTTGGAATGTAGGCCAAACAATAAATTATGATTCATTAAAAATTGTAATGAAACATGCATAACTTAGTCCTTATGCCTTATATATTAAGGATTATATTCTTTTCAAGTGTCATTCAATGGCAAAGATTTTTTTTTTTTTGAAATTATGATAAACATAAATCTTGCTTTGATATTTTTTTGAAATGGTACTTCTTGTTTTGGTTTGACTATAATGAAGGTTAAGGTCTTTTTGTCACTCTAATAAGGATTCCATTTATGTTTGGTATTTTTAAAGTATGTTTTATAAAAATAAAATACAAACTATGTCATTTGTTGAAATGTAAGTACTTGTAATAATGAAATGAGTGACTAAATGTGAAGAGGGGAAATGCTTTTATTTTTGTATTATTTTAAATATTTTATAAATGCAAGTGTAAAAAAAATGTTAAATTGACTATGCAAATATTGATTTGGTATTTTTTGTATATTTTTGTATAAAATTTAACCTATGTGCACTAAATTAAATATTATTTTACTATATCCTTTAAATTCAAACAAATGAAATATACCATGTAATTAAAGTTTTTATAACATAAAAATATTGGTTTTTCTATATATTTTAGGTTTTATATGTGGTTTTTTGTGTGTGTGCATGTGAATTCTTGTTTGTGATTGTAATATTGATTTAAAATTAACATTATCTTGTATGAAATTTCCTATTATTATAAATAATTTAAGTTACCCTAAATTTAGATGCATGTTGTATTCTTTGAGAGTTTGATGTTTTGATGAAACAAAGGAGAGAAAAACTATTATTTTAGGTGAAATATGAGAGAAAGAGAGATATTTATTTTATTTTTTACTATAATTTTATGAATATGAACATTATCTAATGAAAAAATTAAAAATAAACTAACCTTGTGTACTATAACAAATAAAAAGAAAATAAAAATAGATCCTCAAATTTAATCAATGGTTAAATCAAACAAAGGCAAAGAGATTTTACTGAATGATCCTCAGCTAGATATATAAGTAGTTAATTTGTATATAATGTATAGATATCTCCAAAAATAATATGAAAAAATAATGAAGATAGGGGAACACAGTTTTATAAATATATCAATTGTGTTTTGATTGAGTTACTCCATGAATAGTACTGGACTAGATGTTTATCCAGTGAATTATCCTTTGAAAATTACATAAAATGACTTGAAGGTAATAATAAATTCAATAAAATTTTATTCAAATCATAAACATGCATGTTAGGGCTTTTAAAAATTCAAAATATTTACTCTCTAGTCTATGTTTAAGATCTAAAGACCATTTAATATGGACATGATTATAGGATAAGAAAGGAGTTTTCATGTGGGTGTAACTAGAGATTAACTGTGAGATTGACCAATTTAGCATGACACGGATGGATAAAAATAGAATAAGTGATGAGATTGGAATATTCAATGCTAATAACAAGTCCAAAAATGAATAAACGTTAGATAAAACATGCAAAAGGTGTTATAAATCAAGTATAGGATGCCAATTTAAAAATGTTTGCCTAGTGATGGAACTATTGCTTCCTACTGGTGATTGAAATGTAACCACCACAATAAATTAAAAAGACACTATATTAGATAGTGTTTATACCATGGTGAAAGAGGAAACCATAACAATTATTATATTTTAACCATAGAGGCTTAATTAACCACCACAAAATTTATGTTTCCATTGTGGTGGTTTAGACACCGTGTAATAATTTTTAAAATTTTATGGCAAGAATGTGGGAAAGGAAAGCATAGAAAAAATGTAAAATAAGGCATATAATATAATAAAATGGAGATATATTTAGGTATGAACATGTTTAGTTAGATATCCTTGGATATTCATTATATTTTCAGAAATGTTTCACCATGTAAGTTTTCGGTGCATAGAGTAACCAACATTTCTTGAGTTTTGTTAAGGTGGGAATATGTCTAAATCAATATGGTTGTTTCATCCTTGGTTAGAGGCTTGATTCTATCTATGTTACTCAATACTAAGGAAGCATGATAATTTTTTAATGAAAATAATAAATTCAATACAAAAACATATAAATCAAATAAAAAGGAATGAATACACCTAACTAGGCATGTGAATCATTGTGTTTGCTATTAAAAATTTATAAATATAGAGGGTATGACCCCTAAATATTTATTATTTATTTAAATATTTAGATTGTATTATGCATGTCCCAGTCCTCATTTATTATAGAGCATGATTAAGAACTTAAGGTGTGCTTGATTACATGATTGCATACCCAAAGTATTATAGTATATTGGAATCCCTATATGAATTTAAAAGGATAATTCTCATGTGAAAGTGGTAAAAGGTGAAAAAATTTAATAATACATAATAATATTCATTTATACTATAAAAATTATTTAAAATTAGTGTAAAAATAGTATGTTTCTAAGTATAGTTCATAAAACATAGAGATTGACATAAATTTCCATTCTTTCTAAGAAATAGGTGTAAAAAAAAATCAAGCAAGTGGTAATACATCATGCACATGAAATTTATCTAATATATGGGTCCAAATGTATTTATAAACTGAGTAATATGTATATATATATATATATATATATATATATATATATATATATATATATATATATATATATATTTAAAATATTTAGGAAAATTATGAAACACATGTCATGCATGATGCCTCTATTCTAAGAAAAACATGATTATTTATCTAAAATGATTATTTTTACATGTTAAAAAATATTATATAATAGATTATATGTTTTATAATTTATATAAGTTATTGTTTTCCTATGACTAGGATAATAATGTTTTGTTTTTTAGGACATGACTAACTTGTGCACGTGTCTAGATGGTGTGTTTTAATCTTAAATTATTTTCTATGTAATTTATTGGTATAAAACATGATAAATTAAATAAAATATACATTTTTTTTTTCAATTTGATATTTTATCCTAGTATCTGGAATAATCCACTACATATGCAACCTCTTTTGAGACAAGTTGTGAATTTTTCATAATGACTTAGCTCAAAAGAAGAAAGTTATGTGAATTATGTTATATAAAAGATTTAAATATTGATTAATAACAATGAAATTAGATGTAATGTCATCATAATAGATAAATTTATCAATTTATTAATATAATATTCATGTATAACCAAGCATACGTAATGTTAAGTATAGATATATATTAGTAATGATGAACAAATGAACTAGTGGTCGTATATCGAGCATTGAAACTGATATAGATAAAATTAGGGAGGGTTCATTATATATAATGGAATTTAAAGGATATATATATTCATGATATCTATCATGGAATCATAAACTAAGAAATCAAGGAAACAAGTGTCATTGCAATGACACACACACACAAAGATTACATGCAAAAAAACATAAAACATATAATAGAAGTCTAAGAGGCCACATAAAAATAACATGTTCAAATTTAATGCATACACATATAAAAAGACAATAAGGATTGCAGACATAATAAAGAATATGTTAAAATGTACACACACATAATAAATGATTCAAGACAATAGAAATGAATAGGCATGCATGAATAAGTAAAATTTATCAACATAGGGAACTTGTAATCCTACATTTTTTAATAATTAAGGTATCCAATAATACAAAAATGAGAAAGTATGTGATAAAATAATATTGATATTTACTGTAATATAATATGAACAATAATGATAGTAATATAATGATATAAACTCTGTAAAAGGTTTCTACCAATGAATTTGTAATGATATAGACAAGTTATATAAGGTTTATGACTTAGTTGAATTTATAAAATTATAGTTTATTTTTACTCATATAAGTCTACTATAATTAGACAAAACCATAGTTCATTAATGTCTAGGTTGAAGTGGTATTGTTTATGTAAAATGAAGTGATTTTATTTATGTAAAATTTTAAAGTCTAAGACAACAATGCCACTCGTAATTGCATCTAGAAATGATAACATGTATGATCTATAACTCACTTAAATACACTTGTCAAGCATATTTGATATAAAAATGGATATATAAAATCACTACATATACTAAACATAAATCAACTTATGTAAAATAATTAAACATGACATACACACATTCTAGTTTTTTATTTTTTAGAATATTATATTTTTTTAATCAATTTGTATATATGAAAAATGAAAAGGAATATACTAACCAATGAATTCTACAAGAGCATTAAAATAATTAGTGCATGTATCTATCAAAATAATTATCACATCTCAAAAATGGAAAGTATAATGCAAATATGAATTAACTAATCTGAAATTGAAATATTATAATTTTCTTGAAATTTGTAACATAAATGTCACTATTAGAAAAAAAAAGTTGTAATATTCTATGTATTTTATTTTTGTAATGAACATTAAGACTCTTCATACCAATCATGGAGTTAATGAAATATGTGTTGTTTTCATTTATTGAATTATATTAATTCCTTATCGTATAAATATAGGAGATGATAGAGTATAGAGTGGATCTCTATAATTTTTGACAAATCTCTTATTAACTAGCCTTTTTAAGATAGGTATCTTTGGAGAATGGAGCACTTGATTCTAAATTCTCTAAGTGGGTTGAACACTTTTAGGTTTTAATATTGAATTCTTTTATGTAGGAAAACTTGGGTGCTAATGTAAACTTGGTGTCAATATGTATTGGACCATCCTATAATGGTAATGTGATCTCACTAATAAAACTCCAAATAAGACTATTTAATCCCTTGATTACTATTATTATTGGAATTATATCTTGATATTTGTATCTAGTATGATAGATAAGTGTTATAGTGTACATATTCACAATTCAAACATTATCAACCATGAAAATTTAAATAGGTTAATGAGAAATGTAATCTCACATGAATAAAAGTTGCAAATTAAAATCATCACAAACAATCTCATGCTCTAAAAATGTGATAAGTGGTTTAAATGACACTAAAACATGATATGTACTAATCATGCAATTCAAATTATTTATTGCCTCTATATGAGGATTGTAAGAAGTTAGTGAAATATGTGCATTATATGTGTAATATTATTCCAGTTTATCTATAATTTATTGACCTATGTATACAAGTAAGGATAGCTTAATATATTCATTATTCTATTCTCATTTGGTTATTCTTTTATACTATTTGTTGGTGTAATCACATAAGTGATGTTCTCATTTATCATGTCATGAATATTTAGCCACAAACTAATGAGTTTGTTTGAAATATTCCTTGGTCCTATATGATAGCAATAAAAATCATTTTGATCTAGTAATAGAGAGGCTTACTCATATCAACCTCTTTAATGAAAGGGAGTCATATGATTTTCCATTCTAGTATATATATTAATACCTTGTACAGAGATTTTGGTAATTTGTTAAATTATATATTTTGAAGAATTTATAATATCATACATGGAGTAGGTTTTAATACTACATTTAATGTTACTATTTTATCACTTCTATTTTGAATTTGGTCTCACCTTATTGAAACATCCCAAAAAAATAATTCAGGAATTGCTAAATTTTAGAGTATGAAATGGCGCTTAGTACATGGACCCAAAAACAAACTAATGTCATGATACAACATATTATTTTTCTACACACTCTCATGATTGTGACCAAAATCCCATTAGGTGATATTAGACACATAACCAGGGTTGCCTCACCATCAAAAGATTCTATAAGGGGTTCTTCATAAAAAAGGAGGATATAGTTTGGGGTGTATTAGAGTCTGTGCATACATAGACATATGTCAAAATGTATAATTAGATTATAGACACCTCATGGGACTATTTAGTAGTGTGATAGTGATACTTAAGCATATAGGTCTTCTTAGAGAATCGTTTTGAAGGTTCAGAGGATATAAGCATTCCCTCATGAATCCATGACAATGTTGAATATAGTATCGAAGAAAACTCAGGTATATCACCCAAATTAAAACTCAAGTTAAACCTTAGCACAATAAAAGTAACAACAACTTATACAAACCCAACTATCCATAATGTACTAAAACATTTTGTAGTGCATTACGTAACATAGCAACCATCACTTAGAAAGAAGAATCCCAAACTTTAAAATATCTTAAAGGTACACATTGGTTTTACATTTAAGACACCAATCAACCACTATATTTAATAACCAAACCATTTTTCAACATCAAAATTGGTGGCATTATTCAATGATCCATACTTGGATTACCTCTATATAAACAAGGTTACTCAATGCAAAAATTTTCCCATTTAATGTCATCTCATTGAGAACAATTGAAAATTCATATGGTTGGAAAAAGGGAATAATATTTCCATCCATAACATGTTAACAAAAATGAACAATGCCTTCCACAAAGAGACAACCATAGGACATTTTCTACTACACCCTTAACCTTTGGCTTGCCTAGGGATATGTGTGGCTGACTTGTGTCTTACATACCTCTTTTATATTATTTTTAAATTTATCTTTGTTATTAGTTAAGTAAACCTATGGAATACCCATGGATAATTATAGTATATATAAGAGGTATTGTTTATTCTTTGATCATCATATTAAGTATTCTACCCTTATTACATTATTGTGGACGTTTCCCCCTCAAAGTGTCTCTACTATACTATCTAGTATTTTGCTTTGCTATCAATTATTATTATATGATATTTTATCTTTATCTATTATGTGTGATATTTAATAATTTTGTGTAAACATATAAGTAATATCCTTACAAGTGGTATCAAATTTTTGATTTAGGCAAGTTTCAAGCATCATTGTTTTTGGATCTGGTGAGGCATGACTTCTACAAGTGGAGGGAGCGAAATAACATAACTTGAAATCTGAGAAGATTTTACTTTTTTGTCAGTTTAGTATTATTAATAACACTTTTTTGAAAATAAATAAATAGTCTAGAAAAAAATTCCCTTTGTACATTTGTATTCATTGGATTTATCTGAATGAGATGAATGCAACGGTATATTCTAATGGTACACTTTTTTGGTACCAAAATTTTTCAACTTAGTGTGCAAAATCAGTGATTAGATTCATCTTGATAGGTTGATCACAATGGTACCATCTCTTGTTAAACTTTTTTGGTATGAAAACCTTCCTATGGTTTATGCATTGTGGGTCCTAATACTCAACAAAACAAAGGGGTAAAAAACTCCTAAGACTCTTTTTAAGGATGACATGAAATTTTAAACTTCAGATCCATTACTTTCTCAACTTTAGGTTAACATAAAGGGATTGGAATCATTCAATGACTTTGGTGTAGTTCAAACTAATGTTTCAAGGATGCATATAGAGATTAATGGGGTGCACACTCAATTACATCAAATAACTACACAATTGATTACCATTACATCTTAGTTATAGCCAAACAACCCTCCACTTCATCATTTGGGTCATCTTCCTCTCAACACTAATAGCTCCAATCCTAGTGTGAAACCAATGTTTCCAAAATTAGACATGTGTAAGTTTGATGGTAAGGATCCTCTCACATGGATTACCCAAATAGAGAATGTATTTGATCTACACCAAACTCCTAGTTCTCAGAAGGTGATAGTGGCTTCTCTGTATCTGGTACCTAAGTAATTAATTTGGTATCCCTAGTTATGTGATCAAAAGAAAAATAATGGTGCTCTTGTTACATGGTCTATTTTCACTGATGAGTTGTTGACTCATTATAAAAATAATTTCTCTAAGGAATAGATCATCCAATTATCCAAAATGCATCAAATAAGAATTGCGAAGGATTATATTCATCAATTTTAGTATCTATTCTTATGGGTGGAAGACATCACTAAGGAAACTTTGGCTGATCTTTTTTTGCGTAGACTCAAAGATAACATCAAATTAGAAGTCCAGATATTTAATCCATCATATGTATCATAAGTTATCTAAAGGGAATGCATGGAAAAATAAAAAGAGATGGTCAAATGAAAAACTTTCATTATTGGTCATGATCACACCTTTCTAACACCATCATTTCCTCAACCCATCAGATTAACACCTCAAAAAATTGAGGAGAAGTGAATCAAAGGGTTTTTTTATGGTTGTGATATTATATGGATAAAATGACATCATTATGCTCAAAATAAGCTATTTTACATCAAAAGTTCCAATAATGATGAAGATGATGATGAGGTAATTGGTGAGGATGTAAAAGGACCTGAAGATGAAAATGAAGACTCTCATCCTACTATTTCCTATCTTACCCTTTTAGGTATTCATGCTTCCAAAACTCTTAAGGTGGTAGGGTTCTTTAATAAATATAAGTTCACTGTATTGATTGATTCTAGGAGCACACAAAACTTTATCAACAATAAGTTGGCTACTTATTTGAATTATTTAATTTATCACACCCCAAATTTTTATGTCATGATTGAAGATGGTGGTATTATCAAGTGTTCGAAAAAATTTCATAGTATTAAGTTGTCCATGGGAGACTATCTATTAGATTCTCCTATTTTTTTATTCTCATGGGTGAAGCCGATATTATTTTGGGAGTACAGTGGCACACCACTTTGGGCACTATTGAGATGAGTTTCTAGGAATTATTCATGCATTTTAATTTTAATAGAAGTAAATTTGAGCTAAGGGTTTTAAGGGATAAATCTCCACAACTTTTTATCTCCTATCAAATGACCAATATTTTATGAAAGGGTGCTAAGGGATTTATAGCTCACTTATTCTCCACTGATGTCTACCCAGCTCAGTGATCTATACCCCTTGATCTAAAATAAGTGATTTATTCCCACCCTATTATTTTTGGTGATATTCAAAAACTACTTCCACCTAATTACATCCATGATCATGCCACAATACTTATTCATGGTAGTACACCACACAACATTAGGCCATACAAGTATCCCTACACTAGTAAAAGTGAAATTGAAAGGATAGTGTAGGATGTTAGGATACTACTGAGTACAATTGATTACTTTTATATATAAGCAAATAAACATGAAATTAAACTAGAAGAAATGAGTAACTAGAAATCAGAGATAGAAAATAAGAGGAGATATGAGAAACGACCAATCTCTATTAAACTCTTCCAGAATACAATGAAGAAATCACACTCTTCCCACACCTCTTGGGTGTACAGTATTTCTCTCAAGAGTTCTCTCTCTCAATCAATTACAACCAACTCAATAACCAAGTTTTTATTCCCTTGCTTCAGCTGATCTCCTTGATCTTGCACCTTGCAGATCTAATTGACCTTGCTTACTTGCAACTTCCTTCTTAATTACAATACATGCCCCATGGGTCTCTTAAATAAGATCCAAGGCATTCAATAATTAGACACATAGACTCAAGACTTAAATTAGTCTTCACATGCAAACACTCAGACCACCTAAAATTAGACAAGTCTAATCCTAGAAATGCATGCAAATGCATGCACACACACAGGTGTTCGACGTCGGTTGCTGTCAGTCTGCACATAACCAACATTGGTCGATCCCTATTCGACACTTGACCGATGTCAGAAAAACTACTGATGCCGGTTGTTAGTTAAGGCTAGTAACCTCCTTATTTGCATAACTATGAAGTTTTTAGCTCCACAACTTAACAATCTCCCACTTGGAGATAAATAGTTGCACCAGTACCTGTATAGCAACATCCTCTGTCCTATTTCTCCATCTTCAAGTTCAATCTTGAAGACCAACAAAATTTGAATGAAGATTCAACTTCTCCTTTGTTACTAGCTTTGTTAACATATCATCAGGGTTCTTATCTATATACTGTACACCCAAGAGGTGTGGGAAGAGTGTGATTTATTCATTGTATTCTAGAAGAGTTTAATAGAGATTGGTTGTTTCTCATATCTTCTCTTATTTTCCATCTCTAATTTCTAGTTACTTATTTCTTCTGGTTTAATTTCGTGTTTAGTTGCTTATACAAAAGTAAATCAATTGTACTCAGTGTAGTATCCTAACACAGGAGATGTTGGATGTATGAATCATTCACCATAACCAAATAAAATATTCTTTGCTATTTTTCATGGGGAGAAAGAACGATGACATTTGAAAGATACACCCCAACTACAGAGAGATCAACAAGTACACTATCAAAGATAATTTTCCTATTCTTATTATTGATGATTTTCTAGATGAATTACATTGTGCTTTTTATAATACCAAGTTAGATCTTTGTTCTAGGTATCATCAAATCTGGATCTATGATGAAGTCATACCCAAAACCACTTTTAGAACTCATGAGGGCCATTATGAGTTTATGGTTATGACTTTTGGTCTAAAAAATGTACCATCCACCTTTTAGAGTTTGATGAATACTATTTTTAAGTAATTTTTAGTGAAATTTGTTCTGGTATTTTTTGATGATATCCTCATTTATAGTAAAATTTTGGAAGACCATTTACAACTTATGAAACATGTACTCTCAATTCTAGAACAACATCATTTGTATGTAAAGCTTTCAAATGTACTTATGGATCTTTTGAGGTTGAGTATTTGGGTCATATGGTTTCACATGAAATAGTGAAAATGGATCCTCAAAAAATCCAAGTAATGGTGAACTAGCTAGTTCTTAAGATACTCAAGCAACTAAAGGGATTAATGGGGCTAACTAGTAACTATCACAAGTTTATCAAAAAATATGGTAGCATTGCATCCCCACTCACCTCTTTATTAAACAAAGACTCCTTCTAGTGGAATTATATGGATACCAAGGCATTTAAATATTTGAAGTTGGCTATGTGCACCACTATAGTGTTGGTCACTCCTAATTTTTCTAAGACATTTATGGTTGAATTTGATGCATATGAATATGGTATGGGTGTCGTGCTCATGCAAGAAGGAAGACCAGTTACATTTGAAAGTCTCCAACTGAAGGGTAAAAATCAACTCAAGCCCATTATGAGAATGAAATGATGGCCATTATATATGCATTCAAACAATAGAAACCTTATTTGATGGGTCATCACATTCAAGTAAATATTGATCCTAATAGTCTCAAATATTTTTTGAAACAATAGTTGTCATCAGAAGAATAATAAAAATTGGTAACTAAGATGTTAAGCTATGATTTTGAAATATTCTACAAGAAAGGCAAGGAAAATGTTGTGGCAAATGCATTATCCAAGAGGGATGAATCATTTAAGGCATTGATATGTGCCACGACCATTTGGTAGGAATATTTTCTAGAGGAAGCAATATGAGAATGGGAAAATGATAGTGTTACCCATGATTTGATTTAGAATCATCATTAAGGTTTAGGTGGATTTGAAAAATTGACGTGGAAGGGTAACACATTATGGTAATCCATTCTAAGGTTTGTGCAATTGAGGAACATATTCACCATCAATAGGAGGTCCTAGTAAATTTTCATGAAAACTTATCCATAGCCTAGAATCATATAAAGTAGCAAGCAAATCAACATAGGAGTGAGAGGCATTTTAACATTGGTGATTGGATCTTTGTTCACTTGCATCCATATAAGAATATGTCCTTGAATAAATAGAAAAAAGATAAATATCTATCCACTAATTATTATGGGCCTTATTATATCTTGAAAAAATTGGTAGTATAGCCCATAGCTTATATTTTCCTTCATCTACTCACATAAATCCATTTTTTCATGTATTATTCCTAAAGAAAGTCATTGGAAATTTTCTACACAAAATAAGATACCAGAACTAGATGAGGGAGAGTTATTCTTGATCTTGAGATGATACTTGAAATGTGCACTAAGTGGTTGGAGTCTAGAGTAATTAAGGTGTACTTAATCAAATGGAAGAATTTTCCATATGAATATTTCACCTGAAAGGATGAATCCTTTGTGTAGTAACATCCAAAGTTTATTCAATATTGAGGACAATGTTGTTTGGAAGGGCAGGGGCATGATATGCCATTAACCTTTGGCATGTCTAAGGATATGTGTGGCTGGATTATGGCTTACATACCTCTTTTATATTCTTTTTACATTTTATATGTTCTTAATTAGGTCATCTTATGGAATAACCATGGTTGTGTAGACTGTATATAGGAGGTAGTGGTTATTATTTGATCATCATATTAAGAAGTTTTCTCTTATTGCATTATTATGGAGGTTTCCCCCTCAAAGTGGATCTTCTATATTATCTACTATTATGCTTTGTTGTCAATTATTGTTGTGTGAGCTCTTATCTTTATCTATTTTATGTGATATATAATAATTCTATGCGAGCATCTAAGTAATTTACTTACATTTTCTCTAATACCCAAAGTAAAATTTCAAATCATTATACAATAGGATATAAGCACACTAAATACACATAATATACTTGTGGCTAATAAAAAACTAATATCTTTAAGATATGAAACATGAGAAATCACAAAATTTCAATACATAAATATATTCACAATTACTCAAAGCAGTATCCTTTAAGAATTTCATTGCTTCCATTAGATTAAGATTTGATACTCCCTAAACTCAT
The DNA here is from genome assembly GCA_037957365.1 of Torreya grandis. Lineage (NCBI taxonomy): Eukaryota > Viridiplantae > Streptophyta > Pinopsida > Cupressales > Taxaceae > Torreya > Torreya grandis. The sequence goes on from JARHVA010009178.1 coordinate 265,068, forward strand.
TCAATTTTATTGTTTATGTAATTGAAATTCACAATAAGCTTTAGCTATGGAATTTTAATAACAACCACTTAATTATAGTACCATGACTGATATCAATTATAGACTCCTAAAACTTTTTGAAGACATATTATTACATTTGCCAACATAGAGTGATAACATTTACATTTTTAAGATTTTAAGTAACCATAATGAATGGAATGAATGCATATAAAAATTTAATGGCCAATTAGAATTACTTAAACTATTAACTTACTCAAAATAAAAACTTGGAGTATTGAAACAACCACTAAAAATAAGGAAGACAACAATATTGGAATGACATTTTTACAACTCAGGCATGTGTTTCAGTCACCAATGTAAGTGTATAATAGAAAAGGGTCATTGTCATTAAATGGACTAAATGAATATGTTATCAACCAATTATGGCATAACTCTTGGTTGTACATAACCTTCTATTGGCACCACATAAAGTAAAACAACCTCATTAACTTGTTATTGACATTTAATAGCAATTATTGTTTTCTTAGCATGATTTACATATTCTTCCTAACATCCATATATATAATGAAAGCTTCCAAATGAGGGAATAATATTTCAAACATAATAATAATAATAAACCAATTCCCAATAAAACTACGAGGGATTAATTACATCCTTCAATGGATAACCAGATCCTTTCAATTATCAAAAAAGTACACACTATACCCAAAAATAAAAAGGAGTATTAACACATAACATTAGCTCATAATTGCAATGATGCACCTGAATTTTCATAACATAATCTAGGTTATAATTATAACCACATTTGATGCTAGTAAAGGATTAAACAATGTCACAAATAGATACACCCCACCATGAGCACAACTTAACAAAGGTTCTTATAATAATTACTATACTCATATTTTTAATAATTAATATAGTTTTATTAATAGTGTAAATATAGAGCTCACTCATCATTACTATTGTAAGTCTATATATGGTTTTATATGCAGCCATGTATATTATTATAACAAACTAAAAATTACAAGTTTATGCAAGTACTACCATTTCTAGGTAATGTAAAACATATCCTAAATTATATAAGTCTTCCAACATCAAAACAATAATTTTGCTTTCCAAGATTAAAAAGGATACAACATTTTGATAATATAAATTAGGAATAATAAGAACTAACATAACATTGTTGTACATATCTAGGTTCATTAAATATTCATTACTAATAAAACTATAACCAACTTCTAATTCCATCATTACATTCAAAATTTAACAATGATAATACAAAGCCTACAACCATACAATCTAGAATAAAAATTATAATTACATAATACAAAACCAATATAGAGTTATCAGATTTGATAACTAGGTATTGAATGGTAAACAATACTGTGGTATATATTCCCATACATGCAAATCAAATTTAATAACCAACATGATATTTATCCTCACCATAATCCAAGATACAAAATCCATATCAATAACATATTAAATACATCAACAAAAACTATTGAGAATAACTTTAAACATCTGTAAGTATTCCATATGGAAGATATAATGATTCAAATCAAATTGTAGACACTGAGATCTAAACATCAAGATATAAAGTGATAAGTCCACACAAGGTCAACTCAAAGGTCTATCCTGATGAGCCCATCCATCGGTGGCCCTGACCACCCTAACCATCAACTAGAAGTTGGTATCAGTCATCTTGGTTTTACCAGGTAGGTATGAGAATTAGTGTGACACAACCCATGGTCCAATTCTGAAATAATCAATGAATCAAAAATGCCACCACAAGAATAAAAAATGGAAATCAAATGGTTTAAAATCACCAACAGGTATCCATAGGTTACTTGCCCTTCAACATGAAAGTTTATATAAGATAACATTTCATTCATGACTCACATACATAGTCAACCAATAAGAGAGAAACCAACAATAGTCGTAGAACATAATCATAACATCCAATAATCAAAATGAGTATCTACAATTCATACACTTAATAGACTCTAAATTAAAAATCCACATATAGTCCTATTCGATCAAGTGGTTTACATTTGCATGAAGTAAGGTAGTTGGGTAGCCCATTGGCTAACATGTCAAAATTCATGGTCAATGATTTAATACTAAACCAAAAACCATCAATCCTTGACTTACATTAAATTAAATGAATCATATATATCATTTAACTTGGACAATTAACTACTAACTAACTAAAGGATGTTTTATGAAAGAAAATTGCTCAACCAATAGAGCGATAAAGCTTTTCAATAAGTAAGTCAATTGGTGGAGTTTAAACTAGCATTACATTACTTTCACATACGACTACATTATTTTTCATGGGCCATTAATTCCATTTTTAATTAATTATATGACATAATATGTCATCTAAAAATAACCCCAACCATCTATTAAGGGTATGGTCAACAATAACTCCCCAAGTAAGCATAAAGGGATAAAAAATTAAACATTTTCAAATGTAAGTATTAGACCCATTCATGAATTTTAACCACCTACCACAATAAAACCATGGATAATAAAATACACTCTGGTTAATTTTTATCATGAAGGTATAAAATTATCCTTGCCCCATATAGGATCAAAATGGTCAAATAGGGTTCAAGCCAAGTAAGGGAAAACAATGTGGAGTAAGAGAGAGATTGATCTAACAGAATTGAGCTATTGTAACACAATAAATTTCCACTAAAATATCATGTAATATTAATTTTGTTTGTCTTCCAAGTTTTGTATTATTACAATAAAATAATCCAATTAAAAGGAAATTTTTATTTAAAAATTTAGAGGCAATAATTAAAACTACCCAAGCTACCCTACATAGGCATAATGGCAGATATGATTAATTCTAACAACCCTTCCTAGATTTCCTAAATCTCTAGGGTTTTAATAATAATAATAATAATAATAATAATAATAATAATAATAATAATAATAATAATAATAATAATAATAATAATAAAGTGGAGAAAAGGGAGGTAAACACATACCACTAATGGGTGTATCTATTTTATGACATTATGGATTCATAATTTCATAAAATTTACTACCCAAAACTCAATTGGTTCAAAATAATAACCCAAATTGATTTCCTTTTCAAAAAATATTCTATATTTAGAATGTTGTAGGGTGTTAGGAAACAAAGCCTCTTGTTTAATTTCTCATTTTGACCCACTATTAAGAATCAACCTAGCTGGTTAAATTTAACATCCATCCCATAAAATGAAAGGGGAAGATAGTCAACATTTTATCCATAACTGAATAGGGTATGAGATAATAGCAATATCATTCTAAAATATCTCATTACTTAACAAATAAATCCCAATCAACCAAAATTGGTTTAAATGCAGTAAGAGTTCATTTTTAATAATTCCATTAGAATTTATAAATACAAAAATATGCCACAAGTATAACATGGAATCCCAAAAATGTCCCTTACTTGCAGGGGTGACACAAACCAACTCATAGCCAATCCTGTTGATTGATGATTACCTTCATCCACCACCTACCCCATAGAATGTTTTAGGCTTCTATCTTGAACCCAAATACTCCATTATTAGTGGCCTAGGTTTTTCAAGTAGGGATTTTGATGACCTTCAAGCTTCCCAAAAATAATGTATATTTTAATCCCATACCATCTTATCAGAAAGGAATCCATACTAATATAGAAGTATTGGAATACCAAAAACACTACCAACATAATAATGACAAATAATAACTTTACCTATATCTTGGCTAGGAGTTTAAGTCAACTCAAATCATGTAAAATATATTATTATTGTCTCCTACACCAAGACTCCTTCATTAAAACCCCTTCATAAAGTCTAGTCAAGTCATTGAAACTAATGCCAACATTCACCAAGACTTCATGGAAGCAATACGTCCCACAATACCTAAGGAGACAAGTCATGGATCACATAGGCATGATGCACATGCGTAAATAAAATACATATATTAATAATAATAATAATAATAATAATAATAATAATAATAATAATAATAAATAATAATAATAATAATAATAATAATAATAATAATAATAATAATAATAATAATAATAATAATAATAATAATAATAATAACAACAACAATAACAACAACAACAAAAAAAACAACAACAACAACAACAAGAATAATAATAATAATAATAATAATAATAATAATAATAATAATAATAATAATAATAATAATGTGGCCCAAAACAAAATGCTAAACAAAACATGATACGATTCAAGTCCAACCCTAGAAAATAGCACTCAAACACAATGAGGGAATTTTGAGCCCAAAAATCAAATGGGGACAAGAGAAATGACGGATAGAGGATTCACTAACCAAATCAAAGAATAAAGAATAAACTACGTACATACACATAAAGATGATTAGATGAAAATTGAAACAAAATTAATTAGGTAATAAAATAGGAACCAAACAAGCTAGATGACTTAGACAATAAATGGCTTAAAACTTCATGTGACATGGAATTTAACCTATCAGTATCAATCCAACTTCTCATAACTCCTACCCATTACTGTCCTAGCTATCAAAGTCCACCAATGAGCCTAGCTCACTTGACTTTCTACTCCAACTACCAATGTGGGACATTTGTAGTATCTACTCAAGAAATAAGTAACAAGTAATAATTAAATCAATATGAATAGAATATATATAATATGTAATCAATTAATTAATCATAAACACCAACTATAATAATGAACCAGCCAAAACTAATCAAATATGATAATCAAAATCATATCATCTAAGTTACAGTAATCAGTTGTAACAATGATCCAAATGTCAATTGGGGGCATGTTAGACTGGCTAAACCAATGTCTCTATAAAAAGTATGATGAATCATATGGTTTGGTTATGACACTTGTATGATGGCTTATTTTTATTCTTTGTATGAGAAGTAGAAACAAGGTGTTACATACTTAAACTTTTCTAGTTCCAACAACTTGACCTCTCTTTCCCTAACCATGTCACATAAGTATGTGAATGATGTATACTTATTACACATAATAGATTAATGTAGAGATAGAATCAAACTCTATTTTAATATGTCTTGTAATTCTTTATATTCCATAAGTTTTTTAAATTTGGAGAACATGATTTTATACCTTAAGACATATTATGTGAAAGACTCATTAGATTATTGTTCAATTTGAGAAATATGAGGATATAAAATATTTTCACTAATTTTCATTGAGAAAGGTGCAAGGAAAAATATACCAAAGGATTAATTACATGAATTGATTATTTTGATATAACATTAAACCTTATGAGTGATAATTAATTTAAAATTTTGGGGAATAACTTTGTTAAAACATATCATTGATTGCATAGTCCAATCATGCTACATGAAATTCTATCTATTTTTTTTAGGGTCACCTTTTCTATCATAAAATATAATCTTAGGTGTCAAAAAACAAGTTTGTATATGATATGCTCAAATATGTTGAGCTACAGGAGTATGAAAAAAAGTCTATGTATCAAGGATTTGATTGGTATTTGAATCACTTTGTTTCATTTATAACACCATATTTTGTAGAGATTGTATAGTTTGCATAAAATATTCCACATTAATAATAGAATGTGTACTAACAAATGCTAAATTATTCAGCAAGAACTTTTTTATTAATTTATGGAAATCCTTGGGTTGATCCCATAGTATATGGAGATATAAAGGTTTTACTGAATGAAGTGGGTGAAAGGTAAGAAACCATCTCAATTAAATTATAAAATGTATTATCTTACTTTCATTTTTATAGATAAATTAGATTGAAAAAATGAATGGTGATATTGATGTTGTTCAAGAATTTATTCTCAAAAGTTATTAATAACTTGTATTTTATTGGGATTAGTTTTTTCATCACCTATAGATGGAATGGCATCTTAATGCTCATATTTAGAGTCATTGTTGTTTTAAATGAATTGTTCATTATCAAAAGTGTTGGTGGACACTTTTACATATTCAACCTATTCATTAGTATCATAATATCCTAATATATTCTTTTTATTATCCATCTTATGTGTCTTACCTATATAAATATGAGTAATCTCAACTTGAGTACCACTTAGTCTATCACATATTCTAAATGACGTAGAAAAAGATTTATTATATTGTAGAAGATATGAGATACAAACTTGGAAGATTAATTTTAATATAAACACCCTAAAATACCAAATATAAACACCGTAAAATAATAATTATAAAAATAAAGAATGAAATAAAACCCAATAACATCAATGGTTATGGTTTTAAAAACTTTAGTCAATAGATAGGTTCACCAATATGTTTTATCAAATTTGTAGATCAAAATAGTTTAAATATCAACTAGAAAAATTATTGTTTACGATTATAATGCTACCTATATGAAATAAATGCAAAGTGATTTGAAAATTGATAAATATAGAAATATACTAAAAGTAGAAAATAAAAAAAATAAAAAATTAGCTACAAATCAAGTGTTTAGGACTATAAGTGCAAATTTAAAACTAATTTTATGATTATATGATGATGATGTGAATTAGGAACACGACTTATTTTGAATCTGAGACAAGGCCACATTATTCAAATAGGGGCAACCTAGATTAATGTCCTTAAAGAACACAACTTTATTATAAGGTTTTATCTATATCTGAATGTTCTTATTTGTATGCCTTATTAAATTTTGGATGTATACAAATTCGCCTAATGGTTACGTATATGTGATTAGATATATGTTTTTACTATGGAATTTACTTCATGCCTTCTTCTTGACTTGGAACCCTAGTTTAATAGTTCATGAAGATTAAATTAAATCAAGGAGAAAATAAGTTAGTGTTTAAAGTTATAACTAACCTTAAAACTCACCATTTTGATCACTATCTACATACCAATAGTCTTAAAAGTGGTTAAACTCCATTTACTTATCCCATGTTATAGTCATTCATGTGAAATAAGATCTTAAAGAATGACTTGTGACTATGGAGGTATATCTACACTTAGCTAAGGGAATCTAGGGATACACAAACAAAAACATTCGAAGAGTACATGTTTTCTTCTAAATATGTAGTTATATGCTCTAGTGATATTCCTTGATATGATCCTTTAGTGAAAAAATGGCTTAGAAATTTGGATTTAGAATGATCATGTTAGAATTATTTATAATGGGTCTAGTGAAATGAGTGAGATGACATGGTTGGTGAATTTAAATTTGAGAAAATATTTATTATTTGGTATAAGGATGTGACTGATAGAATCAAACACTACTTGGGATGTGGATAGTCTTGAAAGAGTGGCCTTATCTAAAGTAAAAATATAGATAGGCAAGAAGTGTGGATTAATAAGAGGGTAAGCTTGAGTTGTTTGAAATGAGATATAGTCACATATTATGATCATTAGTTACTTGGATGAATAATAAATATGCATATAAATGAGGGAATGGTAGAAAAAAGACTATGGAATTATGGATAAGGTAACTATACATAAGGAATGATCATATTTTCATTATTTTAATAATAAAAGTTAATTTATATGTCTATAAGTATGTTTAGTAGTTTGAATATGGAGTATAATTATTTGGCTAAAGTAGTTGATACTACATTTTACATTATCAACATATCAGCCATATAAGTGGTAGCTTATAAGACTCTATAAGTAGAATCAACAAGTAAGAATCCATGCTTGTAACACTTGTGATTTTTTGGTTGTGAATATTAATGTCATATCCTAGAGTGGAAGATATATAAACATGAATTTAATTTTTTAAAGTGCATTTAGTTGACTAAATAGATGTTGTCAAAGGGTACAAAATTTATAATCCCATGACATATAAGGTGCAATGTAGCTAGAATACATTCATTAGAGTGGTGAATTCCTTTTCTACACCAAAATAAGTAAACAAATACCCAGTGATATGAATAAAAAAGGTGTTGAGTTGATATAGAATTTTTAGAGTTTGTATTGAAGTATGGTGCAATGGAAAATGAGAAGAAAGATTAAATAGAAGAGGAGGACCCTATGAATTTTAGTTGAAAGACATCAAAATTTGTAAATATAATTCTTATAAGCAAATTATATTTTAAGGAATGACATTTTTTGATAAGTTTCTAATTGTATGGAAATATTTTTATATTAAAAACTATAAAATATATCTATGGTAAGTGATTTATAAGGAAAAACATAGAATTTACTGCTAATACATGTATATTTTAGTGAATTAAAAATAAAATATTGACATATTATAAAAAAAATTGGAAAATATTTAAAAAATAAATTGATTTGTAAATCTAAAATTTGGATTTTTTTTTCAAAAAGTAGCCCCTAAAAAATACTTTGCCTAAAAGTTATGTCCCACAATATTTTTTTTCATGTTTGTATTGTTAGTGAAAGCTAAAAAACATTGGATGAAGAGATTGGATGTAAAACTATAAATTGCTAGTATATAAGGTCATAAAATATGAAAATGGCTCTCTATAACAAGTAATTACATGATAAAGTTACCTTCTAAATGAAATCATATGGGCTACAAAAGGGTTTTAAAATAAGAAAAAGAATTTGAAATTCAAACAAGAGAAGAACAAGACTTGCATGTTATCAAATGGATTATCAAAGGTGAATGGAATTTAAATTGGTAATAAATTTTATCTTTCTATGAAATTGAATTCAATTAGGTTTAACTTATTTATTTATTCTTTAGATAAATCATATGGCTATAAACAAAAGATTGTGGAGATTTTCAATAAGATATCTATATGTATCAACCATAAAGCTTCAAGGTAAAATACAAAGAGGACTTATTTTTTAGGATATAAATTCATTTTATGTCTTCACGTAATCACTTAGAATTTGGAGTGATAAATTCTATAATTATGTGGCTAGACATGGGCTTCCATACAATAATGTTGGTCCTTGTATATAATACAAGGAAGAGGATGATAAATTTATCATAATTATCCTCTATGTGGATGACATGAATTTGATTACAAATTAATATCATGAGATTAAGAAATGAAGTGTCAATTGTTTTTAAAATTTGACATTAAATATATTATTTTTATAAAGTTTATGTCAGGCATGAAAATCAAATAAGATAATATAAATAGGAAATTATAAATAAAAACACACTGACATGTTATTACAAAGGTTCAGGATACAGGACTACAACTTTATACACAACTTTTTAAGTTAGACAAAACCTATTAAAAACATGATTTACAATAAACCATAAGTGAATGAAGGACATGTCTAGCTTTGTATTTGAATATAGTGGGAATATTAATGTATACAATGCTCTATAAAAACCCTAAAACTATGGAACTAATGGTAGTGGTCAACATATCAATGTCTAATCCAAGAAAGTAGCCTTAGGTAGAGGCTAAGAGTATCTTTAGATATCTATAAAAACATTTTAACTATATGATTTGATACTTCAAAAACATTCTAACTATATGATTTGATACTTTAAAACATGTTTTGAAAGCAAGGATTTGTATCTACATGGATTTGTTGATTATGATTCGAATGAAGATATTTATTTTTTAAATTTTGCTAATGGATATGTGATCAAAATGTTTGTTGGAGATGTGATTTGTATGAGAAAATTAAAGGAAAATATTTCAATACCTACCATTGAATATGAATATATCATAACTATTCTTGAAAGAAATCAAGTAATGCACATTTAATGGTTATTTTATAGGGTTGGGATCATACATAAGATTATATTTATAAAATAATATAGTAAAATAACAATTCATATAGGAAACAAACCTTACTATCATTCTCAGATAAATGAAGTTGATGTTCAATATTGTTTTTAAGGGAAATAATGGAAAATAAATAATATATATATCTAGATCTTGTGAAAAATAATGAGAAAAATTGTAGATTCATTAACCATAGTAATAAGTAATGAGAATTTATATTGGTGTAGGAAGGAGATGGACCTACATAGTAGAATATACTAAGAGATGAATATGTGATCCACTTTGAAAATTATATAAAAAGTAGGATATTATTGTCAAATGTTTCAAATTTTTATAGATCTACATAATTATAACTATACAAAAGATAGGTTATGCATAAGATATTTTGATTGATGATATTTTCTATAGGAATTTTTTAGGATGATTGAAAAAAATACATTGTTTCATGGGATTGTGTGAATACATCCTATGATATTTTCAAATGGTTTTCACCACGTGGGAATTATGTTAGAGTTCTACAACCCATTCTGCATAGTTTCACTATACTATGGAATACTATGTATAACGTTTTTTTTAAAACTAAATGCACACACCCAAATGTGTACATTTGGTATATATAAATTAATGTATAAAGGTTAAAAATCCCTAATACTATTACACCATTAATCTACAATGCATAATATGAATAGGTGTGGCCAAATTTTAGCTTACATACCTTCATATTATCTTTTGCATTTCTTAACGTTATTAATATGGTTGAAATATGGAATAGCCATGGCTAAGTAGAGTATGTGTAGGAGGTAGTGATTAGTATTTTATCATCATATTTTTAATTTTGTTCATATTGAAGTATTGTCAAGGTTTCCCCCTTTAATGCATTAGTCACAATATTAAAGTATTATTCTCTTTCACCAATTATTGTTGTTCATTAGATTATTATTTTCTTAATTATACAATATATTTTTCTATTATTGTGAATCATCTAATTAATATCAATACAAGCGGTATTAGATCTTCAGTTTGGGCAAGCTTATTTAGTAATTTATTTTCAAATTTGACATCTTGAGCACTAGAATGTTGAAAAATAATAACTTGTGATCCAGGAATAACTGAATTTTTTAATTATCCTAGTTTTTTTTATGGATTTAAAAAAAAATTAAAAATATACAAAAATAAAAATATTTGTTGAAAAAATTATACGTTTTTTTAATCTTGAGAATAGTATTAGTCATTAGATTCTTATATGTGACATGATTATAATGGTGTATTCCATTAATACACTTTTTGGGTTAAAAAGTTAGACCTATGTGTGTGTTATAAGTCTTTAGATTCATATCTATGTGGTAATAACAATGGTCTCATCTATCACAATACTTATTTTCAAGGATGAAACCCTCCTAGGGTTTGTGCATGATTGGTCTTAACACTAATGTATGTAGGAAAGGTAAAGAAACTCTTTAAAATATTCACAAGGATGATATGGATTTTGAAAATTTTGATCCATGTATTTTAAATATCATTCAAAAAATTAATTTAGAGTGTTACGATCCTACCCTTTTGTACCTTGACATGACTATTTAAATACCAATATAACATGTGTATTATTAATAGTGCACTCCCTTATTTATTAGTGTTGTGCCATTAGATTTTGATTTTGTGATATTTGACTATAATTTGATGTATTTATCATGTTTATAGTTTTTCATGGGTGGTGTATGGATTATCACATATAATTAATATTTGATTACATTCCATTACTACTTATTATTTTATCAATTTTTGGATCATATACTATTGATGGATCCACTTGGTGGTTGCAAGTACTGACTATGGGCTCATCTGTATGTTGGCATCAATAAATGAGATAATGGAATGGTTCTTAGTAGTCAAATGATTTTTAACATATAACATAGTATTTTTTTTTGTTATGATTTTAGATGATTGTATTATATTTCTATACAATCATAGGTTATTGTGCCTTATTATTTTTACTTCTACATCCTATAGTATTGTTGTTGTTCCCTATGTGATTATTGGGTGTTGTACCTATTTAAGTGGAATTCACCTTTTTCTCACTCTCCTATGTATAGCTCACCACCTAGGCCATGTTGGACTCACCCTCACTCATCTCAGACTCCTTACGAGACCTACCTAGACCTACCTTCACATGATTATCATTCTACATGATTTATTAATCAGTAACTTTATAATTATTAATGATGGGCTAATTAGCCATTATGACCTTTAAACATTCAATATAATTTAAAATAATATCTATTTTTAATATTTTATTTATTACTAATTATTTTTCTATTTTATAACTGGTAATCAAGTTAATTGGCCCAGTTAATCAATATTATAGCATTTAAACATTTGATAACCTTTGAAATAATACCAAGTCTATTATTTTAGTTATTATCATTTATTTTGATATTTTATTAATTGATTAGTGTTTAATAGTATTCATATTATTATTTAAACTTCCATTCATTATTTTATTATAACTTTGGCCTTTGATTCAAATTTTTGATTAAGATCATTAATAAGCATTACCAAGAGTTTGGACATGGGGGTGGGTCATATGGGAGTAGGAATGGGTTGATGGATTTTACGGAAGAGGATATGTCCTTTTTCTCTTAATTTAATGACAAATTTAATCGAGGATGGCATAATGGGGAATGAAAAGTCAGAGGGTGTTTGAGTGGAGGAATGATAAGGGTAAGAGAGAGAGAGAGAGATAGTCAATGGCATGGAGTAAGGGGAAATACAACACAGGGAGAAGGAAAAAGAATGAGGTTGGGCATAGGAGAAGATGAGGAAGTAACATGGAATAAATAAGCATGATAGAAGGAGAATAGAAGAACACGTAGGTGAAGTATGGAAGAAAATATAGAAGAGAATAGAGAGAGAAAGGAAAAGTGATGCATAGGAGTAAAGAAGGGAGGATGAAGGGTAAAAGGATGGCATATGGTAGAAGAGGAGGATACATTGGGGGTTATATTACTATTCCAAAGCAATGGCCTAAACTATGAAATTATTTATCTCTATGTCCCTAATCAAGTAACTCTTTTTAGATTCTAAACTAGTTACCTTTACAAAAGGAAATAACTAATAATGTGAAATATATTTATTACTTCAAATATTAAATCATCACATAAACTTTCCAAAAAGAACCAAAAGATGCAATCAGGTGTTTATAAATTTTTATTTGGTTATAAATTGACTTGGGAGATTTGTATTGGTTGTGGCTATTTATTCCCTTCAATATCTTCATGATTAAACTAGGTTTTATGTTATAAATCTACCATTATATTTTACTGACCTATTCACACATAGAAATGCTATTATATTTTAATCCAACAAAAAAATTTAATCATCAAGTTGTGCTACATCCTTTTTATGCATTTAGATGAATAAACTCAGCTTTGGTAACACCTATACCTTGATCCAAACAACTATAGGTAATTATAATTTGTTATATACATATTTTCCCACCTATTTATATCCTCTCACTTTAACCTAGACTTAGTGGCTATATGTAGAAGAGATCAATTCATAAATCAATTGGAAAAAGATTCAACTTGGATTATTTAATTAGTATATTGGTAGATTTTTTCTCAATTCCTTTTATGTATTTTTGTCATTTAAATTATGAAATTGATGTGGGGGTTATTTTGATCCTTAAGAATATTATGTATTGGTCAATATAAAATTATAGATTTAAAATTAAATCAATTCAAGTATATTCACCATTATGATGGATTTTGGGTTATCACTTTAAACTTCCTATTTTGAACAGTTCAATTTGGAAATTTCATCCGATCACATAGGTAAATTACTATTTGATATATTTAATAAACCTCAAATTGTGGAAAATCAATTTGGTTGAAATTGTCAAAAGATCAAAGTTACTAGTTAATATTGGGTACTTTAACTTATTTAATTCTCCCTAGGTTTTACTTAGTCTAGACACTCCTTGGTATGGGGTGGTATGATTTTGGCCATATGGTTTTTATTACCTTTAATTTTGATTAACTTTAAATTCCTTTCTGATTAAAACAATTCGATCGATTATCTCATCTTAATGAACTGATTATGGTGTTTCCTTACAAAAGTAGGTTTGGGGTAAAATTGCATATGTGTGGTCTTGACTAGAATTCTTATATGTTAATTTAATGATTATATATTGTGGGGTATTGATAAAATATATGTATGTTTTTATATTTATGAGTCATCAAAATTAGGGAAAAGTTTCATGGGAATCATAATTTTATAAAGAGGGTTTTCAATATTAAAGTGAAGATCAGTTAAATAGCCTATAGTTTTGTTGACTCTTTTTTACTCAATTTTAATATTCAAGGATCATATGAGGTCATGAGACCTTATGATGATCTATATAATCTCCTATATCAGTCATTTACATTAAATTATTTGTTGTTTTGAATGCTTGTTGAAAAATTTTAGATGTCACCAATTATGAAACATGTTGGATTTATTAGAATTCAAAATGAATACATGGACTAGGTGTTTATGTTTAATTTTTTCAATTTTGGATTGGTTATGATTATAATAATTTAATGTTTTGATGGATTACTAGAATCCTTAATTCTCACCTTGGGAATGTTTTAAGGTTGAGTTGCCTAATTTTTAGGCTTGGCTGATTTTATTTGTTTGTCCTTGACCTAGTTATGTATAACTATTGAGTTATATGTGGTGATTGTTTTTTTTCTCTACAATTATGTGAAGTGTACTCATAATGGTGATTGTGCATTGTGTTGGTACTATGTTGTTACATTATTATGTCCTTTGGTTCAAAATCCAACCTTCATATAATACCCTCCTTGACCCTATTCTTTAGAACCACCATGTTGCTGATGGTTGGGGTGGTAAGGTCCATCAATTATTTGGATCATTAGGATGGTTAGAAGGGTTTGTCTATTTTTGTCCTACTAGTCTATCCCTAGATGACTCAACGGAAATGTATGATATGTCTGGTAATATTTTATTGCATGTTTTTTACTTCCTTCTTAGAATTGATGTATATTATCTCCTTATAGCATGACTAATGAATGAATTTTAATTACTTCCATTAGATTTTAGATTAGCTACATTTGGTTCTTGGCATACTAACCTTGTATATGGTTAGGGACCCTTCATAACTAAGAAGTACAACCTTAGGTTTCTGATTACATATAATTATAATGGAGCGTAAATATAGTTCTAAATCTAATCCTTGGATGCACTTGGGTTTTATCATGGATGGTTTATCAGATATTCCTTGCTAAATTTATAGTGATACACTATATTTTTTTTATTGTTGATCCTTCATTATGTTGCTACATATCTAATCATTCTTGAAGTTATAACCTATAATTGGTTCACACACTTAATGTAGTAATATTTCATTATATAACCCTATATAATATCTTTATGTTTTCTTGATATAAACTATGATGGTAACTTGAGTAGTGATTTATTTAAGAAATAAATTACCTATGTGGTGTTAGGCATAGTTCATTGTGCTAGATTACATTATTAGTAAGCTTAAAATCTTAATTTGAAGGATAATTGTTGAGTGATACGAATTTATTCCCTTGGGATCTATATTTATATGCTTATGATCTATTTTCCTTTAAATCTATTGGAACTACTTCTATGATAGCATGAGCAAATGTTTTTATGAATTTTTTAGTGTAACATGCATTGTTTATGCTAGTCCTATAAAATCTTCTATTTACTCTCTTGATTGAAACATCATGGTATTGTTGGTATAGATATGGCTTAGGAAAATGGGTTTTATGTAATATGGTATTTTTGCATGATTGAATATTTTGGTATGATTCATAGTAAGCTGAAATCTTAACTTGCATGTTAGTTGTTGTAAGATCCTCTAATAAACTCCTTGGATATGTTTATATATGGGTTTGTCTCATTTATTTCATGTATTTTGGAATTAACTCCTATGTTAATATGGGCATATGGAATAAATCCTTTTTTGACATTTCAACTTAAGTATGAAATCTAGAGACTCATGTAAGATTCATCTTGTATGTATATAAGTGGTCAAGTCTCGATGAGTTGGTTTAGTTGTTGAGGTTGCCCATATGGTAGTATGTATATTTTGATATGGGAATGAATTACTAGTTCATGGATGAAGGAAGTAATCTTAAGGCACTTATAATGTGAATTAAATGGTAATTTCTACTTGATACTTTTCCTTGCTTACCTGATTATATTGTTGATTATGGTTATTATTTTGTTCCCCAGATGGTTAGAATTTATCTCATTAAGAACGCATGGCTGTTGGTATGAATTTAGTATGTTTAGATAACCATTTATAAACATTAATGCATATATGGTTCATAAACTAGTTCCTAATAGAACCTGTTGTATTAGTCAACAACCTATTTTTGTCAATATAAGAACCCTACTATTCTAACATGCTGGGTATTATGAATGAATGGTTGTATATATGATAAATTTGTAGTTATTATTATGGATAATACAATTTCCAAATCATGTTGAATTTACGTATTACGTTTTTAAAGTGATATTGGGATTTATTCCATACTAAACTCCTTGGTTATAGCATAGTTTGATAACTTAAGGGCTAATTACATTTAATAATACATGATTACGTTTATGATCGAAAATGACCAAAGTATATGTCTAAGTTAGAATGGCCAATATGCCTTTCTTACCCAAGTCATCGACTGATAAAACAATATATTTTATTGGACCTTATATGCTTAGCTACCATGTACTTGGCAATGTTTTGATCTCCCCTTAAAATATGGTATCACATTGGTTGTTTCCAAATTTATAATCAATTATAGTGATTTAAGGATTGGATGCCACTATATCATTACTTATTGGATAATTTAGTAAGGCATGATGGTAACTTTGTCCATACACTTTGATCATGGTAATCATGCTTATGAGTTGATTGAAATCATTCTATGAGAAATATTATCCCTATTGTATGCTCATAAGCATTAGCTTAATCCATATGCAGTCTTTTGATAGTAGGTTAATATGTGTGTTTAGAATGCTAGATATTATGCCTAATTGCCATTAGGAAAAATGTTCTCTTGATTTCCATGTCATGTCTTATTATGATCATTAATGACTCAAAAGGTTAATATTAACCTTTTTTATTTTGTGTACATGGGTATGTTAAATGTGTATCACTTGTTTCAAAAAATAAGGTGTGGGTTTGTTATGCATTTATTGTGTACTCTGATATGCCACCTCAAAAAGATGGTTTTGTTTCATCTAGTATCAGAGTAATGTTTTTGCTCTAGGGAAGCCTAGGATTTATAAAATTGGTACATGGTGACCAATGATCTATCTTGATCATGAAAAATTTAGAAATAATTCCCAAGACACTTAGCCTTTAGGTTAAAGGTTAAAGTGTTGTGTTGTATTTTCTTGTTGCTATAAATTTATATGCATCACTTATAAGAAATGATTCTAAAGAATCTAATTTTTCTATTATATCCATGGTTATCACCCCCTAGCCTTGGTTTGGATTAACCCTTCTCAAAAATGGTTGTGTCAGGGTAAGTCTCACCTATAAACCATTAACTTATATTGGCATGTCAATGGAAGTTTGGTGATATAGGTTTTCCTCTTGGAATCAAGGAAATGATGTTTGGGTATCTATGGTCAATTTGTATGGGCAAACCTTCCTTGGATACTTGGAACATTATGACCTAGGGAAGCCTTAGGGTTTAACTTAAGCCTAGAGGGAATGATAGGGTGCAAAACGGACTGAATTTTTTGAGAAAGTTAATAAAGTTTGAGCTCTTCACTCATGTAGAGGATTACCTTGAGCTATTAACAAACTATGAATTTACATGGGTGTGATAGCCAGTGTTTGTGATATACATGGTTGTAGTAGATTAGATCATCTCCATGGTCTGAATTACTTGTAGGTGGAATGGCTACCTCACCTATTTTTTTATTATAATAAGTTGTTATGCATAAATTTTCATGTAATGACATTACAATAATAATTATGGTAAACAACTAAAGATTTTGGCTTGGTTGGGGTGTCACTATAAGTGACTAGGGGTAACGATACAACCATTTTATTGTGGAGAAAATTCATGATAGTCATTACTTCATCCTATGTATTATAATTTTAAGTAAACCAAGGTTTTGTTGCCTATTAAGTTACCTAATTGATTGAGTGGCAACTATTATGCATCCTTAAAATAGGAAAACATTTATAGAGATAAAAACTTATAAATTTTAGTTAAGTTAGGCTTGATATTATTATCCTTTTTCAAGTTAAATTGATGAATTTAGTTGATTCATAACTCCAAAATGGGTAAAGTTAATAAGTTTGGCATGACTATTTTGATCATCGATTCGTTTTACATCTATGATGTATGATTATTTCCTAGATATGATTGATTTTGTGTGTATGTTGGTTGATCTTGGATGGGTTATAGACCAATGGGGATGTATATTTAGGATTTATTTTATCTTGACAACTATAGGGATGTTTATGAAGACATTGGATATGTCCCGCATCAATGAGGATGTTTATTGCAAGTTGTGATTGAACTTACTAGTTATGGGAAATCATGATTCCCACAATAGTGATTTCAAACTCTTTTTAAGCCTTGGCTAATTTCACTCTTTTCCAATCATTGGTGGGTCATACTAAACACCTCCATTCATTCTTTGACATGTTGTATTTCATTAATCTACTAAATCATGATATAAGACTATTGTTGGAATTTTAAGATAATGCCTAAATGCCCATTGATTACTTACATAAGAAAACTATCTAATGAGGATAAGTT
The DNA here is from genome assembly GCA_037957365.1 of Torreya grandis. NCBI lineage: Eukaryota > Viridiplantae > Streptophyta > Pinopsida > Cupressales > Taxaceae > Torreya > Torreya grandis. The sequence goes on from JARHVA010009178.1 coordinate 283,586, forward strand.
ATGATATCTTGGGAGGTATAAGGGTGTAGCTCAAGGATGGAGGGCTAATAGGGTTAGTATGATTGACTTTCATGAGTAAGTTAAGAGTTTTATGATTGATTATGTGATACCATTCATATGTTTTTGATGTCATTTGCATGTCATGTACACATCGGGTGGATTGATGTAGATTCATGGAACCTTGTGCTTCACACACCTATGTGTTTGACTATTGTAATGTGGAAAAATACCTTGAAAATTTTACCTATACCTGAATTTGTATTTAACTTACGTTATTCCTTCATCCATGTACATTATTTTATGCTATTATATAAACTTGTGAGATGTGAAAGTGTTTAACCACATGAAATGTGTGAATTTTTTTTTATCTAGTTGGTTATCTAGTTCTTCTTTTTGTATTATACATGTGATTATCATGTTGTTAAACTATAATTGTGAGTTTAAGCACGTGTGTTGTAACTCCCTTTTTTGAAGTTGAATCCCTTGTTTTAAGATACCAAGGTTTAGTGTTGTGATGTATTTTGTTATGCCACATCGATGTTATATTTTTGAACATAAACATAAGTATGAGGTTGAGGTTAAAAAAATATTATTTCTATAATGGTTTAGACTAGGCATGGGCTAGGGAGTGGAGTCTTTCATAGGTTGAAAATCCACTACACCCTTTTGCATGAGGAATCCACATGATTCATTCAAAGTATGCACCATGAGAGCCACATATTAGTCATGGGAACCTCCTTCTTAATGTTCACCTTCTAGTTTAGTATTCTTTAGCCACCTCTCAGAGCTTGTTTTGAAATAACCTATGTGGAATCCCTTTGTGCAATCTTTATAAATCACCAACTGGTCCTACATTGTGGATGTGTATGTAAATCATCAAAGAGGTACTTTTTAAGATGAATGAATGTGTTGGCATGTAAATGTATACATGTTGTGATTTATATATTACTTGTTATACATATATTTTAGGATAAATATATTTCTATATTTTTTTATGCATGACTAGATAGTATGTTGGTCTTGTGTTTGAAATGAACACTGTAAGTCTTAATCAGGTGGATTTTGTATGTTTGGGTACCCATGTATTTTTATTTATTATCTCTTGTTGTCATGATGTAAGTGTAGTAAGATGGTGGAACTATGATTCTTGTAACCATCATGTGATCTCATCAACTATTTTGAGAGCATACGGTAAACCTTTTGGGTAGCTTGTAAAGCTTTAGTTGACTTACCTTGTTGATTTGGTGTGGATATTATGGGATGATAAAATATCCTATGAATGGTAAATGTTTTATTTGAAAGTAATTGTTCAAATGGGTTACTATCTTGTGATAGCATTCTAGGATGAATGTTGATTAAATTATGCATAATGTATAATGTGTGTTAGTACAAACACTATTTTAGGTTTGGATTTATGTTTAAAATTTTGATGGGATTGTATAATTTTAACTACTATCATAAATGTTGAAAATGTTTTGTGGTATGTTCTCCTCTTGATAAGAGGGATATCTAGCCGATGTGTGGTTATCTAGCAAATTTTTGATCTAATTAGTTAAAATTTGTTGAACCTGCTTATATGTAACAAGATTTTAGCTAAAAGAGGTGTGTTTAGAAGGAAATAAAATCTTTCTATTGTCCTTTAATGAGATAATAAGATTCATTCCCATCATTGGTAATGTTGTTTTACTTAGGAGTCACACCTATAAGGAGGGCTAATTTTTTGATAGTTTTCTTAGAATGATGTTAAAATAGTGGAATATATTTGGTATTTTTATTAAATAAGAACAATGTTAGAGTTGTTAGACCTTTTTATAAGGTTGTGATCAGCTGTTTTGACTTTTAATAAATGACCTATACATCATAAGCATGGAATTGTATGCTAAGTGAGGTATGCATTTGAGCATTATTGCTATATGACTTGTGATAACTCCCTATTATTCTTCTAGTGTCTTAAAATGTCATGTGAAATGATAAGGCATTACTCTTATGGATTGGATAGAAGTAGGCATGATTATAATAATGATTTATGATGTGAATATCAAATGTGTTTTTAGTGTATTGCATCCTCCTACTTTACTATTATGTAATCTGATGGCTTTTGTAATTATATTATGACTGAGTAGATGGAATATTTATTTAGAGAATTATAAGTCCCTATGGATAGCTAGGCTCTTGGTTGATGATATAGTCACCAAGATGAATCCTCTCTAAGAGGGGGAGGATGTTTTAATCATGCCCTTATGTAACTTGACATTAATTTTTAACTAATTTTATAACGTGTGTATTTTTATTGTTGCACTCCCTTGCTTATTAGTGTTGTGTTATTGGGTTTCAATGCTATGATATTTGACTGTAAGTTGATGTATTTATCATGTTTATAGTTATGTATGGGTGATGTATGTATTATGGGATATACTTGATTTTTTAATATAGTTCATTACTAATAATTTTATCAATTTTCCAATCAGATACTACTGATTGATCCACTTAGTGGTTTCAAATATTGACTATGGGCTAGGTTGAATGTTGGCATCAACTCTTGGGGTTGTGGAGTGGTCATAAATAGGTAGATGAGTTATGATAGATAACCTAGTATTCTTATTTTATGTCATGATTTTACATGATTATGTTATGTGTCTCTTTAGTCATAGGTTGTTCTAGCTTATCATTTTCACTTCTACATCTTATCATATTATTGTTGTTCAATGTGTGATTGTTGGGTGTTGTACCTATTTAAGCAGACTTCCCCTTTATATTAATCTCTCATCTATACCTCACCACATCATCTTTATTATACTTACACTCACTCATCTTGGACTCCCTATGAAACCTAACTAGACCTACCTCTACATGACACCCTTTCTATGTGATTTATTAACTGATGACCTTAAAATCATTAATGATGTGTTAATTGGCCAGTGTGGACTTTAAACATTAAATAGCATTTAAAATAATATCTATTATTATTATTATTTTATTTGTTATTAATTATTTTTCTATTATATACATGGTAACTGGGTTAATTGGCTTGGTTAATCGATCATGTAGCATTTCAACATTTGATAACCTTTGAAATAATACCCAATCTACTATTTTAATTATTATCATTTATTTTGATAGTTTATCAATTGATAAGCATTTGATAGTCTTCATATTATTATTTAAATTTGCATTCATTATTTTATTATATATTTTGCCTTCAATTTAAATTTTGGAGTAAGGTCATTAATAACCATTACCAATATTTTGGACATGGGGGTGGGTCACATGGGATTAGGAAGGGGGTTGGCAAGTTTTTGGGAAGACGAGATGTCTTTTTTCTCTTCATTAAAGGACAAATTGAATGGAGGATAGTATAGTGTGGAATGAAAATTTGGAGGGTGGTTGAGTGGAGTAATGATGAGGAGAGAGAGAGAGAGAGACAGAGACAGAGAGAGAGAGAGAGAGAGAGAGAGAGAGAGAGAGAGAGAGAGAGAGAGAGAGAGAGAGAGAGAGAGAGAGAGAGAGAGAGAGAGGGGGAAGATAATTCATGGACAAGTAAAAATAATGAGGGTGGGAATAGAAGAAGATATTGAAGTAACATGGAAAAAATAAGCAAGATAAAAGGGGAATAGGAAAACATGCAGGGGTAGTATGGATAAAAATGCAAAAGAGAATAGGTGGAGAAATGAAATTGACATGTAGGAGTAAATAAGGGAGGACATAAGTTAAAGGGATGGTTTATGACATAAGAGGAGGATGTGTTGGGGGTTCTAGTCTTACTACAAATCAATGGCCTAAATTATGAAATTATTTATCTATATGTCCCCAATCAAGTAACTCTTTTCTAATTTTAAAATACTTACCTTCAATAAATTAAATAACTGATAATGTGACATATATTTATTATTCGCAATATCAAATTGACACATAAACCTACCAAGAAGAACCAAAGTATGCAATTGTGGGTTTATAAATTTTAATTTAATTATAAATTCACCTGTGAAATTTGTCTTGGTTGTGGATGTGTATTCCCTTCAATATACTCATGATTAAACTCAGTTTTATGTTATAAATATACCACTATATTTTATTGACCTATTCACACATATCAATGTTGTTATTTTTTAATCTTGTAAACATTTTTAATAAACATGATGTGCTACAACCCTTTTATGCATTTAGATGAATAAGTTCAGCTTTGGTAACCCCTAAGCCTTGATCCAAACAATTCTAAGTCATTGTAAAATATATATATATATATATATATATATATATATATATATATATATATATATATATATATATATATATATATATATTCTCATGATTAAACACACTTTTATGTTATAAATATATACTTGTATTTTATTGACCTCTTCACACATATCAATGTTGTTATATTTTAATCCTGTAAACATTTTTAATCAACATGATGTGCTACAACCCTTTTATGCATTTAGATGAATAACCTCAGCTTTGGTAACCCCTAAGCCTTGATCCAAACAATTCTAAGTCATTGTAATATATATATATATATATATATATATATATATATATATATATATATATATATATATATATATATATATGTATGTATGTATGTATATGTGTATATATATATATGTATGTATGTATATGTGTATATATATGTATGTATATGTGTGTGTGTGTGTGTATATATATATATATATGTATGTATATATATATATATATATATATATATATGTATGTATATGTATATGTATATATATATATATGTATATATATATATATATGTATATATATATATATGTATATATATGTATGTATGTATGTATATATATGTATATACATATGTAGATATATATATGTATGTATATATATATATATGTATATATATATATATGTATATATATATATATATATGTATATATATATGTATGTATATATATATGTATGTATATATGTATGTATATATATACACACACATATATATGTGTGTGTGTGTATATATATACATATATACATATATATACACATATGTATATATATATACATATATATACACATATGTGTATATATATATATATATACATACATATATATACATATACATACACACACACACACACACACACACACACACACACACACACACACACACACACACACACACACACATATATATATACATATATATACATATATATATATATATATATATATATACATATATATATATATATACATATACATATATACATACATATATATACATAAACATATATATATATATATATATATATATATGTATACATATATATGTATATACATATATATGTATATATATATATATATACATATATATATGTATACATATATATATGTATGTATATATATATATACATATATATGTGTATACATATATATATATATGTATACATATATATATACATATATACATATATACATGTATATATATATACATACATGTATATATATATACATACATGTATATATATATATATATATATATATAACATATATATACATATGTATGTATATATATATATATATATATATATATATATATATATATATATATATATATATATACATATATATATATATATATATATATATGTATATATATATACATATATATATACATATATATATATATATATACATATCTATATATACATATATATATATATACATATATATATATATATACATATATATACATATATATACATATCCTGTCATTTTATCCTAGACTTAGTGGCTATATGTGGAAGACATCAATTGGGAAAGAGATTCAACTTAGAGTATTTAATTAGTGTGTTAGCATATTTTTTCTGAATCCCTTTTATAAATTATTCTATTTTGAATTATGAGATTGATGTGGTGGTTATTTTGAACCTTAAGTAGATTATGTATTGGACAATATGAAATTATATAATTAGAATTAAATCAATTTGAGTATATTTGCCATTATGATGGATTTTAGGTTGTCACTTTATACTTCTCTTTTTAAATAGTTTGATTTACAAATTTCATCCAATCAAATAGGTAGAGTATTATCTGATATATGTAGTCAACCTCTCATTGTGTAAAATCAATTTGGTTGAAATTGTCAAAAGAGTGTAGTTGCTAGTCAATATTGTGTGCTTTAACTTATTTAATTTTTCTTAGGTTTTACTTGGTGTATACATGTCTTGGTATGGGGTGATATGAATTTCTCCATATGGTTGTGATTAAATTTACTTTTGATGAACATTGAATTCCTTTGTGATTAAAACAAATTGATTGGTTATCTCATCTTAACGAACTAATTATGGTGTTTCCTTACAAAAGTTTATTTGGGGTAAAATTGCTTGTGTATGGCCTTGACTTGAATTATTGTATGTTAATTCAATGATTAGATTCTTTGGGGTCTTGATAAAAGCTACGTATGGTTTTTTATCATTGAGCCATATTAATTAGGTAAAAGATTCATTGAAATAATCTTTTTATAAAGAAGGTTTTACCTTTTAAAGTAAAAACTAGTTAAATGGCATGTAGTTATATTGTCTCTTTTGGAATTGATTCTAATATTTAGGTATCAAATGAGGCCATTAGATGTCTGATGATCCCAATAACCTCCTATACTGGTCATTGGAATTCAATTTTTTTTTGTTTTGAATGTTTGTTGGAAACTTTTAGTTGTCACCAATTATGAAACATGTCTTTATTATAATTCAAAATGAATGCATGGACCAAGTTTTTATGTTGATTGTTTTCAATTTTTTATTTTGTATGATTATAATAATTTATATTTTTAATGGATTTTTGGAATCCTTAATTCTTACCTTTGGAATGTGGTAAGTTTGAGTTTCTAATTTTCATGCTTGGTTGATTTTATTTGTTGGTCCTTGATTTGGTTGTGTATAATTGTTGAGTTATATGTGGTTCTTCCTTTTCTTATTTATGACTACATTAAGTGTAACATTGATGTTTATTTTGCCTTGTGTTAGTTCTATGTAATTACATTGCGATGTCCTTTGGTTTAGAATTGAACTTGCTCAGAACAACCTCCTTGAACCTGTTTGACAGAAGCACCATCTCACTGATGGTTACGATTGTAAGGACCATTAATGGCTGGGTTCATAGATATGGTTAAGAGGTTTTGTATATTTTTTTCTACTACTATATCCCTAGATGACTTTGTGGATAGGTATGATATGTCTATTAATATTTTATTACATGTTGTTTAGTTCCTTCTTACCATAGATGTATATTATTTTCTTATAGTATGACTAATGGATGCATTTGTAATTAATTTAATTTGATTTCATATTATATACCTTTTTTTCTTGGCATAATAACCTTGTATATGGATAAAGACCATTCAAAACTAATAAGTACAAGTTTACGTTGTTGATTACATGGAATTTTGTTGGATTGTCCATATAGTTTTGAATCCAATATTTGGATGCACTTAGGTTTTATCTTGGATGGTTTATAAAATATTCCTTGCTAAAATTATAGTGATACACTATATTATTCTTATTATTTACCCTTTATAATGTTAGTACATAGCTAATTATTATTGTAGTTATAACTAGTAATTAGTTGACACACTTAGTGCATTAATATTTCAATAAACAACCTTGTATAATCTCTTTATGCTCTCTTGATATAAACTATCATGGTAACTTGAGTAGTTATTTGTTTAAAAAATTAATTACCTATACAGTGTTAGGCATAATTGGTTGTGCTAGATTACATTATTATTAAGATGGAAATCTTAATTTTAAGGATAATTATTGAGTGATAACAAATTAATACCTTGGGATCTTTATTTATATGGTTATGATTCATTTTACTTTAAATCCATTGGAACTACTTCAATGATATCATGAGTGAATGATGTTATGCAAGCTTTAGTGTGACATGGATTCTTTATGTAGGTCTTGTAAAATATTCTATTTACTCTCTTGATTGACCCATCATGGTATTGTTGGTATACATATTGCTTACCCAAATGAGTTTTGTGTAATACGGTAGTTTGGTATACTTGAATATGTTGGTATGATTCATTAGTAAGCTAAAATCTTAAATTTCATGTTTTCTATTGTGGGATCCTTAGATAAACTCCTTGGATATGTTTATATATGCCTTTGGCTCATTTATTTCATATATGTTTGAATTAACTCTTATTTTAATATGGGATTATGAAATAAATTCTTAGTTGACCTTCAACTTATTTATGAAATATAGAGACTCATGTATGATTTAGTTTGCATGTATATAAGTCGACAAGTCTCGATGAGTTAGTTTAGTTGTTCAGGCTACCCATATGGGAGTATGTATATTTTAATATGGTAATGAATTATTAGTTCATGGATGAAGGAAGTAATCTTAAACCATGTATAATTTAAAGTAGATGGTAATTGATACATGATACTTTTCCTTGCTTACCTGATTATATTATTGAATATGTATACTTTTTTATTCCCCAGATGGTTGGAATTTATCTCATTATCAAATCATGGTTGTTGGTATGAATTTAGTATTTGTAAGTAACCATATGTAAAAATTGACACTTATATGGTTAATAAATTGGTTCTTGATGGAATCTACTGTATGAGTGAACAACCTATTCTAGTGCATATAAGAACCCTACTATTCTACCATGTTTGGTATGATGGATAAATGGATGTATGCATGGTCACTTTGTATTTGTTATTATGGATAATAAAACTACCAAATCATGTCGAATTTACATAATATGTTGTTACACTAATATTGGGATTAATTCCATACTAAAATCCTTAGTTATAGGAAAGTCTGATGACTTAAGAATTAATTATACTTAATCATTCATGATTACCTTTATGATCAAAAATGACCAAAGTACATGTGTGAGTTACTATGGACAATTTTCCTTTCATACCCATTTCATTAGTTGATTACATAATATATTTATTGGACCTTGTTTGTTTAACTACCATATACTTGGGGGTGTTTTGATCTCCCCTTAAATTATTTTATCACATTGGTTGTTTTCTAATTTGGAAATGATTATAATGATTCAAATATTGGCTTCCACTGTATCATTACCTATTGGATGATGTAGTAAGGTATGATTGTAACTTCATCCACGTATTTGGACCATGACAAGCATGTTTATGAATTGATTAAAATCATTTTATGCAAAATATTGTCCTTTTTGTATGCTCATGAGCCTTAGCTTAATCAGTATGCACTCTTTTTATAGTGGGTTGTTATGTGTGATTAGAATACTATATATTATGCTTGACTACCATTAGGGATAATGTTCTCTTAGTTTCTATATCGTGTCTTGTTGTGACATTAATGATTCAAAAGGTTAAGATTAACCTTTTTGATTGTGCATACATGGGTACAATTAGTGTGTATCACTTGCTTTATAAATTGAGGTTTGGGTCCATTATGTATTTTTATATGTAACCTAAATTTTTTTTGGGTTGTTTCATAGAGTTTCATGTCATGGTGAAGAAACATGATCTCAATATGGTTAAAGGGGATATAAAAAAGATAAAAAGGGATGTGAATGGCTTATGGGATCAATTAAAATAAATAACTAGCTAATTTTACAATTTTATAGCTCAACCATTGCTAAATTACCCTCCACAACTCCATTTTGATTCTCCTAGTCCAAACAATCAAAATCCCAATCCTAGTCTAAAGTTGATGTTGCCAGAAATATACATGTGAAAATTTATGGTAATGATCCACTCATATAGATCACTAAAATTGAAGATTTATTTGATCTATATTAGAATACACACTTGAAAAAGTGTAGTCATATAAAATGTCAAAATTGCCATCTTGTGTGTGGCTTGTGACACCCAACCCATATGTCCCTCTTCTTTGCTCTCATGACCCTTCTAGGCACCTTTTCATTGATTCTCACTCATCCATAGCCTTCCAAACAATGATTCCACCTCCTCTAGGCAACATTTCCTAGGCCAATCCTATCTCCCTAGGTCCCATACCTTTAGGACAATAGTTCCTAACTTGGAATATAGATCCAAACCCTAGGGTGTTAATTTCTAGAGATCCTATTTAATTGTATTTTCATCTCCAATGCTCATTCCCTTCTAGTTCCTATCCTTCTTATTATCAGCCTAACATGAATACGTTTGACCCATGACCAATATATCTCTATAAAAACCCATTCAAATTTCATTTAGAATGGGTTGGAAATTATTACAAAGCAAGCAAGAATACAAGAAAAACCACTAAGACAATTTTTCTTGTTCTCTGCATACTTCTAGCCAATACAACTACAAGTTTATTTAAACCTTCACACTAATCCCTAGCCACCTCAATCACACCTAGTTTAGAATTTTTCATCTTCATATACACTATTTCAAAAATAAAATCAAGTGGGAGAACTACATATAGATTGATCCCTCTTTTTTGTATTGGTATGTAGGCAACATGCCCACACAAGGGGTGTGGATACATGTTTAGTGCATATTATAGACACTACCCCCCCCACCCCCCCATCTATCTCAAAGTTTGTCAAATCACCATGGATTCTAGGGTTTGAAGACTAAATCATCTCTATATGGATTTTCACTAAAATCCAACATCTAAAATTCTAGAGGCAGGCTCACATAAGGACACCAAAAAAAACCTAGAAAGATTAGGTCTCTTAGACAACAATAGTAGAAGATGATAATAAAACCAAACCCTAGGGTGTCCTATTTTGATGATCCTATCCTTTTACCAAATTAATTCTAGATCTTGATTCACAACACTATCCTAGTCTTACATAGCAGTGTCTAGACCCTATCTTAGCTATCTCAATCTAGTTTAAGCTAAGTTACATTTTTCTTAATTTATTATTATTTTTAGAAAGGTTTTTATTAAAATTAAATTATATAAATCAATAGATTAATTATTTCAATATTATTTATTGATTTAATTGACTCAGACCTTTAACTAAATTATGAATAATACACCAATATTCCCAAAACTATTGAATCATTTGGTGAACCTGACTTACTTTATTTGTGCATAAGAACCCTAGAAACCCTAGGGTAAATTCCTTGTTGATTTTTCCAATAATTTTATAATTTTTAATTGAATATTTAAATCATAAATTCACTTTAATTTTTAAAATTCCATAGTAAATTTTAAAAAATCAATTTTCTTCCAAACCCTAATTGCATATACTAGGTTCCTTTAAATCAAGAATTTTCCAATATTTTTTATGATTTTTTACTTGCATATTTAAATTAGAAATTCAATTTAATTTTTTAAATTCTATAGTAAATTTTAAAATTTTCATTTTTCAAAACCCTAGTTGCATATACTAGGTTCCATTACTTTTGAGGTATCATCTTACATCTAAAATTAGATTTCACATAAAAACAAAAATAGATCTCAGTTATTTAAAAGCATTTCTTGCATTTATTGTAAATAATAAGGAGACCATTCTAATTCCTATCATGTACATGAATGATGAAGTTTACATATTTCACTACAAATTTTAATTCTTTGCATTTTATGCTTGTCATAATATGGGATGATATTAAAAAATTCAGTGTTAAGCATGTTAAGATACCTCTTACCTCACCTCCCTTGGACCCTTTATCCCACACCGAATCATGTTTCATAGTATATTTATATATTCCATAGGTCACTACCCATTTCCAAAGATCCAAGTTGACACCCTTTATCCCCCCCCCCACCACCTCAACCTATCAATTATCTTCACTCTCTTCTTGTAGCTACTACTAATCCTATATGAATAGTAGATAATGCAGTTAGATATGTTACTTGACATGATACCATGCATCCCCTAGCTATTTAGTAACCCCACCATACTCTTATTACTTCGCATACCAAGCCTAACACACCTACACAAGTTGGTCCACACAAGGCATATGATATTATTGATCAATTGAGAAACACACTAGCTAATATTTCTATGTTATAACTACTTTAAAAAGCCAATGTGTTCAAGGACATTATTTATCAGGCACTCACTCAGACTTTTATGCCCATTATATCAAATCCTTCTTACTTTTAATTAGTGGTCAACACATTAAAAAATATATAATATGTTATTTCTTTTTATCATGAAGACATGGAATCTCAAATAGTTATTGATCAAAATTTACCACTATTCATATAAGCTCAAGTTAAAACCAACACAGTTAAGAGAGTTATAGATGATAATGGTTTTGGACTTAATATATGTAATATTACATTCTTACATACCATGGACGTAGATATGACATCCATGCAAAAATCATATAAAAATATTAGAGGGTTTGATGATATACCAAGACAAACATTAGGCATCATTACTTTAGAAATCATGGTAGGGCCCAAAACCCTCTTTACATAGTTCCATGTCATGCCAGGTCCTCTTCGTTATAATATTTTAGTTGGAAAACCTTGGATACACGTTATGGGGGTAGTTCCTTCTACTCTTCATCGATGTGTTAAGTTTCTCCATGAAGGATACCTATACACATGCCCAATAGATAATCATCCATTTAGATATTATTGAATTACTAATTCATCTTTGACTATTTTTCTAGATGGGATACCTCATATCATAGTTTATTCACCACCTCATCACATTTCTATTGATCAGATACATACATATGAGCTAGGAGAGACTAACACATCTTAAACTCCTCCACTTATAGTTGTGTCCTCAACTCTAGATACTCAGCCAATCATAATAGCTTTAGCTATTCTAGTTACTCCATTAGTGATGGTTCTTACACCTATTAAAACTGTATGATAATTGATAGTAGTTGTAGTAGTACCAGTTGATTCTATAGATATAATTACTATGATAGTTATAGATACTCTCAAAACACCATCATCTTCTACTACTATAGTTGATGAGACTCCCATACCATAGATAACCCTTGTGGTAAATTTTGAGTTACCATATGTACATGATTTTGATATAGATTCTTAGGCTACTTTAGATGAAGATATGACACCTACTCTCATATATGACTATTAATGTGGATTTAGCTTTACACCAGTTGGCCTAGAAGAGTACCAAGATGACTCTAAAGCTCTCATTACACATCCTACATCACTTTTATCATCTCAAACTACACTTTCAAGATATACTCCATATTCACAACCATATAAAGATCAATTGATACATATAATTCACATGGTTACTTCTATGGATATAGAGCCAGCCATTCAGATTTAGACAAGCATCACATAATAATAGCCATAGATTATACTATAGATTTTACTTGATCATGGATTAATCACACTTCCTATTGTATGACATAGATATATTAGCATATTATCATGGTAGGATGGTCACCCATTTTGTCTCCTTCATCAAATCATAGGATATGGCATGAATTCATGTATATATTTACAATAGAGATTGGATAAACTACATGTTCAATGTACTATTTAGATTACATCACCACTAACACCAGCTTCATCACTTCCACCAAATCCATATAATACCATAGCTAAACATCCTAGAGGATATTCAAAATCTTCACCACTAGAGTAACCTTAAATTCACCTTGGATAGGATGACAACATGTATATAGAGTCTACAACATACAATGATACTTGTGATGAAGATCTTGAGGAATTTCATGGTGGCCATGATCCCTTCCTCCATCACTGTACCTAGTGAGCTCCATCCTTTTAACCTTTACCCCATCTAACCTAATATCTTATGTCATTATGTACATATTGCTTTATTCATATGCTTCTACATAGTTTTGTTTTTTCTTGCTTGTACATAGCTTGTTTTCAATTTGTTATGCATAGTCTATTCATGATTGATGGTACATAGCTTATTTCAAAAATACCAGAAACATTTGAATATTTAAAAATAAAAAACCATTCAAATATATAAAAATATGAAAACATTCAAATATGTCAAAACATTCAAATATGTCAAAATATTGAAAAAAATTAGATATTTCAAAATCCAAAAATATTCAAATAACTCAAAATACCAAGAACCTTTCAATTGGATACGTCATCCACGCTTTACATTTCTACTACCATGCTAGACTTACATTTTGTTGTTATATGGTATTGTTTGTCAATTTATCTACATCATGATGCTTCACTTGATCTTATTTGAGTGTGTGTAGTGACTTCCAAATCAATGATTTCTTAACTCTACCCACTGAGATGGTATCCTACTTCTACATTCAATACATACATCGATATCTCTACCCCTTAGGGGCATCTTCTACATGAAAACACCATCCAAGTTATGTCATTCCCACACCACACCCTCTAGTTATCATATTGATGTACATTACTTACTAGCTTACATAAATTACTCTATCAATATTCACTAGTATATACCACTTGTGTATTTCTTAGCATCTACCTAGTCTTGTACTACAAGTTTTGCATACTTTCACATCTTGTTTTGATTAATTAGATGCAATTATGTTTCTAGTATTTACATGATTTCCTTTCTTTATTTGCTTAACTATATATGATTACATTTATTAGTTCTTATTTTTTCTCTTGTATGTGCCTTAGGACATTTACCAATATCATTTTCTTCTATTCTTATGTCCCTGAGGACATTTGCCAATGTCCTTTGATTTTACTCTTCTATGTGCCAGTGCCCTTGTGTTAACCTTGCTTGTTTCCAATTGTATGTGTATGTGGCATTTGAACATTCCTTGTATGCTTTCATTCCATTTTGAGTGACATGTGCCCATGTCCCTTGTTTACCTGGCCCATTGGCCACTTTTGTATGCTTCTTCTTGTCTTGAGTGATTTTTTCTTATTTAATTTTCAACTATTTGTAATTCCATGATCCACATCATGTACTCTCTTTTTTTCCTAGATACCATGATGGAAATCATGCTCTATCCCTCCTTGAAAAACTAACAACTAATTACACTTCCAGTTCTAGTTTACCATATTTCACATGCTATTACATTGTTATATCTATCAAGGCATACCCCTGTTCATCTAGCAATCTCCATCACAAACCATGTTATATCTTGAGATATCTTGTCAATTATCATTGCTATATCACATATTTTATAGTATAATGCACTTCCAAGGATCTTTCTTCGAAGGTCAATCATTGCAAGGTCTTCATTCCTATCCTTAGAAGATGGGGCAATAATCAAGGGTTTTGTACAGACATCAAACTCATATTGGTCAAAAAATCATCTTGTATAACATTTAGAATAGTATCCAGACTTCAAACCAACCAAATTAGACTAGGAAAATAATGGCAATTATATAAAAATCATCCAAATCAGCCCAAGACAAGAGCACCAAGATTGGACTATAGCACCAGATAATAGGGTGTCTGATTTTGGTGATCTTGTCTAAGCAACAAAAAAAAAATCTAAAAATAGATATAAAGGTGCACTTTCTATTTTTTATTTATCCTAGTATTTTTGTTCACTATATCACTAGAATAAAGGGGGATGCATGTAGGCATATAAAATGTGAAAATTAGTAGTTTGAGTATGGTTTGTGACACCCAACCCATAGGTCCCTCTTAATTTCTCTCATGATCCTTATATGCACCTTTTTATTAATTCCCAATTATTTTTAACCTTTCAGACAGTGATTCCACCACTTCTAGGCAACACTTCCTAGGCTAATATTTTCCCCCTGGATCCTATACCTTATAGATAATAGCACCCAATTTGAACTATAGGGCCAGACCCTAGGGTGTCCATTTTTGTAACTCCTATCCAATTGCATTTTTAGCTCAAATGATCATTTCCTTATGGTTCATATCATTTTCTAGCATAACATGAATACATTTGATTGATGATCAATAAATATCTATAAAATCCCATTCAAAGTTCATTTGTAAGGGGTTAGTAATTATTACAAAGCAAGCAAGAATACAAGTAAAACTGCTAAGGAAATTTTCCTTATTCTTTGCATATAACCAACCAATAAAACTAAAAGCTTATTCAAAACCTCACATTTGTCCCTAGCCACCTCAAGCACACCTAACTTAGTATTTTTCATCTTCATATACACGATTGCACAAATCACATCAAGTGGGATAGCTACATATGGCTTTATCCTTCTTTAGAGTATTGGTATGTAGGTAGCATGCCCAAACAAGGGGTGTGGATACACTTTCAATGCATCTTACACACACTAACCCCCCTCAATCTGAAATTTTGTCAAAGGATAATGGATTCTAGGGTTTGAAGACTAAATCAACTCTGTAGGGAGTTTTGTAAACATCCAACATCTAAAATTTCATAGGTAGACCCACATAGGACAATAAACAAAAATGATAAAGATTAGGTCTCATATACAACAAAAACATAAGATTACTATAGTTTCAAACCCTAGGGTGTCCTATTTTAGTGCTCTTATCCTTTCACGAAATGAAGGTTAGATCTTGATTCATGACACTATCCGAGTCCTACAAAATAGATTTTAGACCTATTTTAGTCATCTCAGTCTAGTTTAAGCTAAGTTACATTTTTCTTCATTTATTACTATTTTTAGAAAGGTTTAAATTCTATAAATTATTATCTTAATTATTTCAATATTATTTACTATTTTAATTAACTTATAAATTTAACTAAATTAGGAATAATACACCAGTATTCCCAAAATTGTTAAATCAAAAAGGTATTCATGGATATTATTTATCTATAAATTGATTATTAAAATTGGTATCAATGGTTATGTTCTAAAAATTAAAAAAAGGATCTATCAATTTCCTGGATTTTATTTTTTGAAGAGTTATAACTCTAATGTCACAATATGTATAATAAAACTAATTTTTCTAGTTAACCAAAAAAAATTGAATAGAGACTGTAAAGTATTATATTCATCAATTTCAGATTCTCTTCTTATATGTGGCAAACATCACTGAGGAAAATATAATTGACCTATTTTTATGTGGCCTCAAGGATAACATCCAATTGGAGGTTTACATGTTTAGTCCTAGTTCATTGTTTAAAAACTTTTTAAGGGCATGCATGGTATATGAAAAATATATTATCAAATTAAGACCTTTTACTGATGTCTCTGAACACAATTTCTCAACACTATCATTTCCTTAGCCCACTTAATTCATCCTCAACAAATTGAGGAGAAGCATGAAAATAGTTTGTGTTTTGGTTGTGAGACAAAACGATGAAAATGACATTGTTATGATAAAATAAGGTTTTTTTTCAAATTGAAGTAACCAATGAGTATGATGAAATTATGGAGTCTTATGTGCATTTTTGGGTGAAACTAAGGATAAATCTTAATATTCTCAACATACTATTTAGTCTCATGTACTTTTCAATATTATTATTCCTTAAACACCTAGAGTCGTATAACTGATCAAGAAATAAAATGTGACTATTTTTATTAAATATGAGAGTACAAAAAACTTGATAAATATTAATATGGCTATGAATTTTAACTATTTCATTTACCGAAGTCCATATTTTTAGGTCATGGCTACAAATGGTGGTATTGTCAACTATTCTAGAAAATTCCATAGTATTAATCTTGTTATGGGAAACAAATTTTTATATTATCACATGTTTATTAATACCGTGAGAGGTTGATGTAGAGTTTTATGGAATAATCCTCCTATTCATCATCTTAAACATGATGTAAAAATAACTTGATATGGATTTCAACGTCTCTAAACCTAGTTTGTTCATAACAACCAATCGTGTATTGATCTCTCTCACTTGCTTCCTAGGTTATTTAGATTCCTTTCAATGTTTTACTTGTAAATCACTTAGGCATATTATCTCTCTTCTAAATGACCCCTTCCAAGTTTCTTAGAACCTATTCAAGTCATCTCCATTCACTATTTAACCTCTTTGACAATCCTTCACTCACTACCTCTTTGTTAGGTTATCCTCTTCTTAGGTCTCATGTACCAAATATTGATATAGGTATCAAGGACATAGTATTATTAAATTGAGGTTATTATATTATCTTATCACACCTATATTATCCTTATTCAATTTCTTAAACAACCTTTAACTCTCATTTCCACCCCTCAAGATCACAATTATCTCCTTAGGCTTGTAGCCTTTTGTTTGAGTTTTCAACTTGGTTTGAAAAATATATGAACTACCTTACATATATAATACAATTTATAGGTACCCTATACCTTCATATTAGTCTTTTTTAGATTTTAATATCTCACTTTCTATTTATATATCATTTCCTTTGTAAAGTACCCTTCGATTAGGCCTATTTAGCCCTATCTCAAACCCACTGTCACAAACTTAGAATTTTTTCATAATATCTCAAGAAAAAATAACTTTGTAAAATTTAAAAGTGTATATATGAGTAATATTACCATTTTTTACCAATTTCTAAGGATTATAACTCCATTTATGGGGTTTTTTTTCTTGAAACCCTAGATAATCATCTACATACGCTGAGAGGCTATATAATTTGTTTTATTGAGTTATCATATGTTTTAAAAGGCTTAAATACCATTAAAAAGTATTTATTAACCTCATAAACCTTTTAAAAATGGTTAACAACAATGATCATTCATCTATTGTCTTAAACTAGGTAAAAGATAGATTTTTGGACCCTTCTAATTGATTGTGCAACAATTTATGAGGTCCATGTTACTTATAAAGAATTATAAACCTCACATAGGTTAATTATTAATTTCAATCCACCTCTATACATTATAAAAATCATATAACACTATTTCCATTAACCTTCTACAATGTATACATTTCCTCTTGAAATTTGACTGTGCAGGACAGTGGTATGACTGTATGGGACTATGACTTGTTTGATGGATTGATTCTCATCCAAAACATTCATAAAATTCTAAGGTAAATTGCATAAATTTTATAATCCTTATTAATTATCAATATTCATTCATTCAGCCAAACATTAATTCATTCTTTCACATCTTATCTTCATTCCTTAACACCCTACAAGTAGGGTTCAAACTAAATGCATAGGGTTTCTCTATTCAAGGAGACTATGCATTATAGTTTCAACCACTAACTTATGTTTCTTCATAATAATTATCTTTCCATGAATTATCACATTTCCAACATAAAATTTCAATAAACAAAATGGTCTATAAATATAAATAATTCAAATAAAAACCTTACTCACCTTCCCATTATACTGCTATGGCATATATGCATAATTCACCAATAGAGGATACTCTTTATTTCCTAAATTAATTAGAATATAAACTTTAAATTTCATTCATATGTTACTAGAGGAATAAAAAATTCCTAATCATTGTGCCATGGAAATCTTTTTTATAATATTTTTAGTAAACCACTACCTTCCTCCTCTTTACTTGAAACTTGTATTCATTGCATTCAGACCTATAAAAAACACATCAAAGACCTATATATTGAGTCATAGATTTATCAATGAAATTAGTGATCAATAAAAAGCAATTATAAATAATATAGAGATAAACAAAAATCATAACAACTTCCTTTATTCAAATAGTTCATCTCCTAATTACATGAACAACCCATGAATGGGCTTTGATAACTTTTTTTGATAGGTTACACATTGTTCTTCATTGCTCCCCTATTTTACCTTCTTGGATAATTTTCTCAAACCTCTCCTCTTCTATATTATATGCCATCTATCCCATTACAACTTGTTTCATATAACTTTAATGTTGGTTCCTTGGTAGTTACATTAAACCTCTTTACTATGACTAACTCAACATGAGGTTTGGGAGTACCTAACTAGAATATGACTACTAATTTTATATCTTAGGCTTATGATCCTTTTAAACACCTTTTACAAGGATTTATGTACCTTTTAAACTAAAATTATCTCACTTATCCACCTTTTACCATGGCTTGGTTAGTCTTGACTTAATGACAATATTTTTATTTTCAAATTATTAGTTTTAGAGGGAATTTTCAAAACACTCACAAAACTCACTCCTAAGACTCTCAGTGACTCCGAATGACCTCAAAGACATAAATAAACCTTAAAATGTATCTTCACATACATTTTCATTCTAAGGTTGACCAAATTTTACCTCTACTCAAAAATGATGTCTTCTTGATCTGATGCTCCTACATCATACTCCCCAGGAGGGATAAAATTTAGTCACCAACTTTCTTTCTTGCCTTCCAATTCAGTATTTGATGGTCTTTCATTTTCACTTTCCTACTATTCTTCTTTTCTTGATCCTTTATCTTTGATAGGATCTTGCATTTCTTATTTTTCGCTTTGTCTAGTCTTTTTGTCCATGCATATTCTACCTCTATGAGGTGTTCCATCTACTACAACTCCTTATTTGTTGCATGTTCCATATTTTTTAAGTTCATTTGTCTTTCATCATACTTATCTATAACCAAATGGTGTTTATTCATCTGTCTCTCATGTGTGTTTTATTTTCTTCTCCTTCCTTATGTTATAACAAATTTACATGCATCTCAACCTCTATCATTTCATCCATTGTAATCTCTTTTGCTACCTCTTCTTCATGTTTCTTCACTTCTTGATGTCTTTTCATATGACATGGCTCACATTGAAATATCAATCTCTCAACTAGTTCATATTAAACATAGTAAAATGTTCTTTGGAACCTTCTAATCTTTTTATATTCATGAAATTCAACTCCTAAATCTGATACAACGTCACCCATGGTGTATATTAGCTTGTCAAATTATTTATGCTCCCATTCATTACTTACTAATTTTCCTACTTTTAGATTTATTTGCATAACTCTTTGTGCTTCTTTATAATATTCCTTACTTGTTTATTCCTTAATATCATACATGATATTTACTTGATTTAATTCACCTTTTATAATCTCCTTGGATAGAGTGAACAAGTCTTCTAACACTCCATTTCTTCTTTCAACTTGAGTGCATCTGCATCTTCAAAATCCTCATCAAATCTTGGTGCACATTGCTCTTCATCTTCTTGGGAATATTTATCTTTGTCTTGTCCTTATACTCCCTAATTGATGATATTTAAATCAACTTCATTCTAATGCACAACATGTTTGTCAAGCACTCTATGAGATGCTTCATCTCCACCTTGTCTTTGTAAAAACTCATTCATCAATGCAATCATTAACCTATAGAAATCTTCTTAATGATTTTAGTAAAATTCATGTATATCATCATAAATAACATTTTAAAATAAACTTTGAGAACACTTATATTTTATTCACACATCTTATTGATTACATGGCCACACCTTCATCTCTTTCTCTTGATTTTCTTGCACCATCTCTCTTATTTTCTTTGTAGGCTTGTGATTTTCCTCAATATTCATGTTTTCTTGGGATACACATACAAAATTATCTTATTGTGCTCTTTTCATGCTATTTGACACCCATTATATTCCTTATACCTTCTTAATTTTCCATTTATTCCTCATTACTTTTCCTTCTTGCTTTATGCCTTGGTAGCCTATCTTTCCAACTTGGTGTTATTTGCCCTTTGTGATTTTCTTCCATATTTGTTATTGATTTCCACCTCTATTATTACTTAGATTGACCTATTACATGAGGTTCACCTCTTTCCTCTCATCTCATACTTTCTTGAGCCATTTAGGCAAAACATATCCATGCCCTTGTTCTATTTTTGAGGGTTATACCTTGTCCTTCCCTCACTTAATTTTAATATTAGACTCTCCCTCATATGTTAAATAAAAATAAATGCTTAGACACTCATTTACCTCTAAATATGAGTGATACAAGCTTATTTATTCACTCATGTCTTCTTAGTGAACTATCTCTTTGATTTTAGTTGTTATACATGACAAGGCATTAGAGTGTTCCTCTTCAACTTCACCTTTAACATGTTTAATTTGTTTTATCTCCATACATGTGTCTTATATAATAGGTTCTCTTTCTTTGTCAACATTTTTCTACCTGATGGGTGATGTTCCTGACCCATCCTTCACCATATTTAAGGATTTATGCTTGTAATTAACCAAACATATCTTCATAATTAAATACACAATCTTAAAATAAGTTTTAACATGTAAAATAAGAGACCACATAGTCTCCTTGAATGTCTTTTTCATATACACTCTCCATATTTCTTCTTGTCTTATCTCTCAAGTCCTTCCCTTGGCACTTCTTTCTCCTTATTTTTCTCCTAAATGAGAACCCTCTTCTCTACATATTTTTCTTGTTTCTCTTTTTCTAACATCTCATTCCTCATGCCTCCATTATTTATGATCTCTTTCTTTTTTCAATTCTTCAAGATACTCATCTTGTGCCTTCTCTCTTTCACAAATGACTCTAGTTTCCATGCCAATTTTATTCTCACATTATAGATAATACATTGTCTTCTTTATCCTTTCAGGAGCTTCACCATAATCTTTGTATTCTCAATAATCTACCCCAACTCTCTTCTCATATCTTGCACTTCTTTTTCTACATCCATATTCTCTCATTTTCTTTGCTTTCTAGGCCTATCTATACCTTCCTCAAAGAAAGCTTATCAATCTTGCCACTTATACCTATATTTAATCTTTCCTCTTCTTTTATTCCTCCATTTATGACCTCTCCTTATCCTTCTTGACCCTATATTTGGGTATTTTATCTTATCTTCTTGAGCTCTAATGCTCTTTTTAACCTATCTTCTCTAGTTCTTTGTTGACAAGATTCCAGTCTTATTCATAGGACTTTTTGGATTTATACTATTATTTATATCAATATTATATTCATTTATTATTAAATCATTAGGCCATACCTACAAAATTCTCTTCTACCATAATACCCTGCAAGTGTCATCTCTCACATCACTCATAGCAATAATATCTATCTAAAATCAATAAGCTTGAACAACTCAAAAGAAATGCAAAACAAGAGAATACCTTGATCTGATACCAAATGATGTATATTTTTATCTAATAATCCTCTAAATCATAATTTTAAACATTATTTACAAAGAAATTTATATGTATTTAAACTTTTTAAACCTATTTTGTTCACAAGCACCAACCATGCATTGATCTATCTGACTTGCTTACTAGGTTATTTACTTTCATTTAAATTTTTTAATTTCAAATAACTTAGGAATCTTATATATCATATAATGGACCCATTATAAGTTTTAAATAACTTCTTATATTCATCTCTATTCACTATTTGACCTCTTTGATAACCCTTCACTCACCAGCTCCTTATTAGGCTATACTCTTCTTAGGTCTCAAGTACCAAATCTATATATAGGTATCAAGGACTAAGTATTATTATATGGAGGGTCTTATCTTATCTTATAACACCTATCATATCCATATTAAAATTCTCAAACAACATTCAACTCTCATTTCCACCCCTCAAGGTCATAATGATCTCCTTAGGCTTGTAGCCTTCTTTTTTAGTTTTCCACTTGGTTTGAAAAATATGTAAAATACATTGTCTTATTTTATAGATACCCTATACCTTATTATTGGTCAATTTAAAATTTAAATATCTCACTCCATAGTTAGATAACATTTCCTTTCTAAACTACCCCTCAATTAAGTTTATTTAGCCCTATCTCAAATCCATAGTCACCAAATCCATACTTTTCAATACTCTCCAATAAATAAAACATTTTATTCAGTTTACACGTGTATATATGAGTATTATTACCAATTTAACAATTCATAAGAGTTATAACTCCATTTATGGAGTGTTTTGTCTTGAAACCCTAGACAATCATTTACGTATGCCGAGAGGCTATATAATTATTGAATTATCAAATGTTTAAAAGGGCCTAAATATGCTAAAAATTATTTATTAACCTTATAAACTTTTTTAAATTGGTTAAAAATAATGATCAGTCATTTATTGTCTTAAACTAAGCAAAATATAGAGGTTTGCACCCTTCTAATTGACTGTGCAATAGTTTATGAGGTTTATGTTACTTCAAAATCATCCCAAAACTCACCTGGGTTATTTATTAAGGTTAATCCACATTTATATGTTCTAAAATTCCTCTCAAAAAATTTCCATTCACCTTCTTGGGTGTATACATTTCCTCTAGAACTCTAATTCTGTAGGATAGTTGTATGACTCTATGGGACTGTGATTTGTTTGATGGATCGATTTTCATCCAAAATGTTCATAAAATTTTGATAGACATTATCCAAGTTTTATAATCCTTATTACCTATAAATATTAATTCAACCAAACATTCATTCACTCTTCTACATCTTATCTTCATTTCTTAACACCATACAAGCATGGTTTGGACTGTATGCACAAGATTTTTTTATTCAAGAGAACTATGCATTAGAGTTTCAACCAAAGACTAATTTTTCTTAATATGATTTTTATTTCCACAAATTATCACATTTCCTATATAATGTTTCAAATAACAAAATAATCTATAGATACACATACTTCAAACAAAAACCTTACTCACCTTCCCATTAGACTGGTATGACATATATTTATAATTCACCAATAGAGGATACTCTTTGTTTCCATAATTAATTAAACTATAATAATTAAATTCCATTCATATTTTAATGGGTTAATTAAAACATCATAATCACTATTCCATGGAAATATCTCTTATAATATCTTGAGTAATCCACTACCTTCTTCCTCTTTACTTGAAACTTGTATTCATTGCATTCAAACCTATAACAAAACCCATCAGAGACCTATATATAGAGTCATGGATTTCTCAATGTAATTTATGATCAATAAAAAACAATGATAAAAAATATAGAGAACAAAAAATTCATAACAACTTCATTTATTAAAATAGTTCATCTCCTAAATACATGAACAACCCTTGATTAGGATTAGACAAATTTTATTGATAGGTTACACCCTGTTCTTCATTGCTCCCATGTTTTCCCTTATTTAATAATTTTATGACACAACTAATATTCTCTCTTATATTCCACCCAACCCATTATAAAGTTTTTATTCCAACTTCAACATTTGTTCCTTGGTAGTTACATCAAACCTCTTTACTATAAGTAGCTAAAAGTGAGGTTTGGGACTACGTGACTAGAATATGACTACTAGTTTGATGTCTTAAAATTATGTGCCTTAAAAAAAAAATTTAAAAGGATTATTTGACCATTTAAAATAACATTATTTCACATATCCACCTTTTACGATGATTTGGTCACTCTTGACTTAATGATAATATTTGAATTTTCAAATTATTGGTTTTGGAGGGAAAACTACAAACACTCACAAAACTCACTCCTAGGACTCTTGGCGATTCCTAATTACCTCAATGAATTAAATGGACCTTAAAATTTATCTTTACATACATTTTCATTCTATGGTTGACCAACTTTGACTTCTACTAAAAAATGATGTCTTTTTGCTCTTTCTCTTATATCAGAGGGGCTGAAATTATTTTGAGTGTGTAATGTCTCACAACAGTCAGCACTATTGAGCTGAATTTTTGGGAACTATTCATGTGATTATTTATGAATGAAACCAAATTTGATCTATGTGGATTATAGGGTAAATATGCATGTCTATCTAGTTCCAATTGGATGATGATTATTCTCAAAAAAATTGTTGATGGACTTTTGGCACATTTATTTTATATAGAAGTTAAACCAACCAAGTATTCTAGCCATCATGATTTACAAATGTTGTTGGATTACCATTATGTTATTTTTGGTGACATGACAAAAATATTTCACAAAATCTAAGTGCATTATCATTCCATCATACTACTTCCTAAAAGTACACCACCCAACATCAAACCCTACATGTATCCCTATTTTTATAAGAGAAAAATAAAAAATATGATGCAGGACTTATTGGACGCAAGAATCATCTCACACATCCAAATTGAATATTCCTCTTTAGTGGTCATGATTTAAAACAAAAATGGAACTTAGAGGATGTGCCTAGACTATATATAACTAGATAAGTAAACCATCAAATTTAAGTCTCCTATTTTAATATTTAATGATTTTATAGATGAATTACAAGGTGTAATATATTTTACTAAGTTAGATTTTTGATTTGGTTATAATCATATTCAAATCCAATTATAGGAGATACCTTACATTTATTTTATAACTCATGAAAGTGGTTATGAGTCTATTGTCATGTCTCTTGGCCTAAAAAATTCACCATATAAATTTTAGAGTTTGATGAATACTATTTTCAAGACATTTTTTTGAAAGTTTGTGTTGGTGATTTTCGATGGCATCCTAATTTAAAATAAAATTTGGTAAGGACATTTGAAGGATGTGAATCACTTAATATCAATTCTTGAATAATGTCAACTTTATGTAAAACCTTCCAAATTTTATTTTGGTATCCAATAGGTGGAGTACTTGGGTCATATTGTTTCACATTAATGAGAGAAATTTGATCTTTAAAACATCCAAGAGATGATATAGTGTTAAGTTATCAATACACTAAATAACCTCTTGATAATTCTAAGGCTAAATGGTTACTATATCAATTTTTCCTAAAATTATGATAACATCATAACCCAGATATATATTTATTTATGATATACTCATTACAGTGTATTTATACACCTTCTAAGTCATTTAAATAGTTGAAAATGGCTATGTTCACCACTCTAATTTTGGATACTCCAAATTTTTTCAAAAGTTTTGTTGTGGAATTTGATGTATTAGGATATTTAATAAGGATTCTAATCATACAAGAAGGAAAACCACTTACATTTGAGATTTAAGAACTAAAGGGGAAAAATATTCTCAAGCCAATATATGAGAAAGTGTTTATGGTTATTTTTATTATAGTCCTAGTAATGGATACCTTATCTAATAGTTCATCATTTTTAGGTAAATATTAATCATGATAGTCTCAATTTTTTTTGGAACAACTATTATCTTTAAAAAAAACAAAAATGGGTGACTAAAAAGTTAAGATATGATTTCAAAATAGTCTTTAGGAAAATAAACAATAATGTGGTGGTAGATGCACTATCCTATATATATATATATTAGTTGAGGTATTTGTATGCATAATGAATATTGGATAGGCAAATTGGCTAGAAAAAGTAAGATTAAAATGTGAGAATGATAATTCTTCCCATGATTTGATTCAAAATATTCATCATGGTTGTATGGATATGAAAAAATTACAACTAATGGAAACACATTATGGTATAAATATATATTATACCTCTGTACACATTCTCTCCTCCAACATAAAACCCTTGAGGAACATCGTGCATCTCCATTGGGAGTTCACTCAAGATTTTTAAAAATATATCATATAATAAAGAAATATTTATTTTAGTAAATAATCAAGGGGAATATCAAAAAATATATAGATGAATGCATGGTATTTCAATAGAATAAAAGGTGAAACCATTAAGTCTCTATATCTTTTATAGCTTTTATCCATCCCTACCCAACAATGCAAGGAGCTTTCCTTTGATTTCATTACTGGGTTACTATGCTCTAAGGGTAAGAATGTCATAATGGTATTTTTATATCAACTCACAAATTATTTTAATTTGTTTTACTTTTCATAGCCATTTGTTTCTACTATAGTACCTTATACTTTTCTCAATAAAGTTTAAAAGTTTCATGGTACTCTAAAGATCATTGTAAGTGATCAAGATCCCATATTTAAAAGTAAATTTTGGAATGAATTATTTACATGTTTGGGAACCCAATTGGCTCATATCTCATCCCATAATCCTTAATTTAATGACTAAATAAATGTGGTTAATAAGTGTATCGAAAGATATATACATTTTTTTTGTTTTTAATAAACATGGAAAATGGGTTCATTGGTTATGACTTGTTGAATAGTGGTATAACACTTAATTTCACACTTATTCCAAAATGTCTCCCTTTGTGTAATTTTATGGGTATCACCCCCATCCATCACTTCATCCTTGATGATGCATACAAAATTTCTATCTATCAAGGAACACATTGTAATTAACTCAAATAATATCAAGGAAAACATATCCAATAGGCATAGAAATTTTGAAATAATACTCTATATTGATCATATTGAATAATTGAAATAAAAAACTATGGATAAATAAACCTCAACTCAGACTTGAACTTGGCATGTAAAATTAAAAACTCTAAAAAATAAAAAGAATTGATCTGATATTTTTAGAAACTAATTTTTTAGTGTGTTTTACATATAAACACGTGCAATCCTAAAAATCTCTAAAAATATTCTAAACATGAAAATTAACCTATCAGATGAATTTCAACTAACTTTCACATCTGGTTAAAAAAATACAAATTATACAAATATAAAAAACCAAATAAATACTAAAATTCATTTCCAAATCATTAGATGGTCACATATAGCCTCTAGAAATTATCAAAAATATCCATAACCAGATAAGGCAATTATAGATGCATCAAATTTTTCAAGATGATCATTTTGTTTTAAAGGAGAGATAAAATTAATCCATTGATCAAGAGTCATGTCATTCAAAAATTTGAACTCTTTTTTCCCATCACATTCATGATCAATAGGAGGTACTAGTTAGTTTGTGAGAGAATTTAGCAATGACACATAATAGAAATAAATAATAGGTGGATCAACACTGTAGTGAGAAGGATTCTAGCATAGGTGATTAGGTATTTGTGAGTTTTTATCCATATAATAGAATCTATCCAAATGAATAAAAAATTATAAAAAAGTATTCCCCTAAATATTGTATCCCTTATGAGATCTTGTATAAAATTGGTAGTGTGCCTACAAGATGGAATTACCCCCATCCACTCACATACATCCAATATTTCATGTTTCTTGATTTAATAGGGTAATTTTACAAATTTTTTAAACTTATATTTAATTAAGTAAATTAGATAAAATATTTTGAGTCATTCTAGAGCCTAAAGATACCTTTCACACAGACACTAAGAAACTGTGGACCAAAGTGATTAAGGAGTATTTGATCAAAAAATATGCAAAATGTGATGATGAAGTGTTCTTATAGAAAAATCCTAATTTGATTAAAAATTTGGGACACCATTAATATAAATGGTAGGGGAATGATTTTACCTTAAACTACAGTGCATCTGGGGATGTTTGTGGCTAAATTATGGATTACATACCTTGATATCATCTTATTTCATTTCTTGGTTTTCTTAGTATGGTCAAACTATTGAATAACCATGGATAATTAGATTATATATAGTATGTAGTGGTTATTATATTTTCATCATATTTATAATTCTTTTCTTATTGCATTATTGTTGAGTTTTACCCCTCAAAGTGGCTCAATCATAATATTCAAGTATTATACTATTTTTCCAATTATTGTTGTGGATCTACTTTTTTATTCTTAATATTGTGATATATTATTCTATTTTTTTGAGTCATATAAATAATTTCATTTCATATACTATTTTTTTCATTTTAATATGGTCTAATTTATGTTATAATAAAAAAATTTACAAATCTAGAATTTTTACCAAAGGTGTTTCTTATTATCTCCCTCTACTTAAGATTATTTTATTAGAGATATCCTTTGTATTATTTTTCCATGAATATATTTTTATAAAAAAATGTAATTTCCATATTATATAGCCTATCTAATATAATTTAAAAAAAATTTATTCTAGTGTTATGTCATATGAAGTCTAGTCATGATATTCACATTGATGGATTCCTATGACCTGTATGGAAGTGTAAGAGTTTTGTAAAGTATTTATTTATTAATTATGGTATTATATATGATATAATAAATGTGTGACTTAATTCTATTCCAAAAATATATGCACATGTGTGGATAGGATGCATGATGTTACAATGTTGTGAGTGTTTTTTTAACATACAAATGTATTTCTCTCTTAGCGTAGTGTGCCTCTTAGATGTACCAATCATTATTTGGATTTAGTAATAAAAATATAATTTATATTATAGATAATATCATTAAAAAAACATAAATATAAACACCATACATCCTATACAATGGTAGTTTATTATATCATAATTTATTTGTCTAATTAGAATATAGTTACCTAGTCAAAGAAGGTGTGGTCATTAATTTATATCATTGTGATGCATGCATTTCATGGAATAGAAGTATACTAAGTAAATATGCCATTATATGTTTTTTCATATTATATTTATTGACTATAAGATTTTCCTACTATTGATAAGTCATATAATTCATGTGGTGCACATTATCTTTGTTACTCTACGTCTGCAATAATTAAAGTGGCCTTTACTTAAAATATAATAAAAATATCTTTACGTAAAATATAATTTTATCATCATTATATATTTATTTAAATATAGTATACATATTTATTATCATTATCATATCATTAACTATGATGTTGAATGATTTCTAATTATAAGAATAAAAAACTATCAAATTCTAAAAATGTGAATGGATTGATACTTAGCTTTCAAGTTTCAAGGCATACAAAACAAATGAATGGCCTCTGCTATGGTTTTATTTATACAAATTATTATAGATAAGGTGATGGTCTCTGAAGGAAGCACCTCACTACCATTCACAAGTTTGAATGGGTATATTCTCTAATGGTGAATGGAAAAAGGAAACTTGTAAGCCTATAAGTGGTAATGTGAGGAGTGAGGCTAGGGTTTTGGTATAAGTTAGGGCTTAGAATATGACTATTGGTATTTTAAGATATGTTTATTAAAACCTTAACAAGCAGATAAGGGTGCTGAAAGATAATGGATATAATGAAATCTAACTAGAACAAGAAAATGTGGCATCTATCAGTTCTCTTTCAATTTATATAGGTTAAATTAAAGTTTTATGAGTGTAAAATACTAATATATCTTCTATTAAAGAGGGTGGTATATATATATATATATATATATATATATATATATATATATATATATATATATATATATATAATATGATATAAAAAATAAATTATAACTAGGGTGAAGGCCTGGTAATGACAGTGACCTTCATATACTCAAGTTGTTTCAAGGGAAGGGTAATGTAAACCTTTATCTTATACAAAATCAAACCCATAAATAATTATTAAAGACAAATAACTATCCTTCCAAGTCTTCATGGATGGATAATAGGGCATTAACAAGCATAATAGATGGTAAGATTCAAATCCATCCTTGTGTAAAAGGATTTTTTATTATGATTTTTGATTTAGTTGAAAATAAATATTCTTTATTAAATGAATATGTTTCGGATTGGGGGAACCACACGCTAATGACAAAGCCAGGGAATCCTACCTTAAATCCTCAAATAAATATTATTAACACAAAATCAATTTGGATTAGATTATCACACATGACATATTAGTTTTGGGGTAATGTTATGTTTATAATAATAAGAAATGTTAGAGGGTATTTTTTTTCATGTGGTTTCAATTATAAAAAAATAGGTCATTCTACTTATGCCTATATCCTGGTAAATGTTGATATTACTAAGGAACTCCTTGCCCATGTAGAATTTAAAGTTAGGGATAAAACATGGTTAAAACCTCTTGACTATGAAGGTTTACCTTTTAGATGCTGCAAGTATTTTCAAATAATGGATTTATTTAATCATTTATCATATATCAAATTCAAACAATGAAATTCATTGTGTAAGGATGCTGGTCTAGAACATACTAAAGTAGAAGTTGATAGTGAGAATGAGGATGAGAGTATAGTCCCAAATTTAATAAATTTTAAGGAAGGGATATAGGAGAGGGAAATTAATAATTAGGAACCAAAATTAATGGAAAATGAAAAAGGTATAATTCATAAGGAGAGTGAATCTAATTTAGCTATGGAAATAAAAATCCTGGATGAAATACAGTCAAAGGAAGTTGCATCTCAAAGCCCATTGATATGCATTGACATAATATAAGATTCATTTTATCAAACCCATTTCAATGGAAACATCTTGATAGATGCATTTTTTTAATCATAATTTAGGGGATAATCTTGAAATATCTATCCCATATTAGTAGATCCTAAGGAGGGGGAGATCAGAAAGTTGTGAGAACTCAGAAAATAGGTAAAGGAATAAAGCACATGAAACCTATGAACATGTCTCTTATATCTCAAAAATAAAAATTTGTGAGAGATATTTTCTAGTAACATATGTTTTTTTTCTATATTTTATGGAGACAATATTTTTTTTAAATCATGGCTTATTAGGCTCTAGTTGCAATATTCTAAAACTATTTTTTGTTTATGTTTGAGGTTGTTAGATGATGTAATTGATTATTTTAGATTTAAAGTCTTACTAAATTATTTATTTTATAGGCTTAAGTATTTGGTTTAAAAAAACCTTTATTTACCATTAATAATAAAAAGATAAGAATTTTTTTTCCATGTTACATGATTACTACACTCATTGCATATTGATTTAGATCAATTCAAATTTTAAAGCAGTGGAAAATTTCAAGATTTTAATGAATAGGTGTTCTAGAGATAGTATTATTGAGAAAAAATCATCATTTTGTATGTATTTCATTAAAATTGTGTTGTTTTGTATCACCTAATCTGAATGCAATGTAGCATGTGAGAAACTAATAAAAATCCTGCATTATAAGTTAACATGTCTAATAAAAATGCTCATTTTAGTGGTATTGCATAAATTTATCTAATCAATTATTACCTTTATTTTATCTACATATTCATGGATATATTTTTTTTAAATTATGTATTCCAAGTATTACATATAAGCACAACCAAATTCACATTTACAAAAGTTGGTTTTCAATTGGATTTTTTCAAAGAGTGTATAGGATACATAGGGTGTTCTTGAAATGCTCCTGCATACAAATTTTTAAGATAATAATGTCATATAAGTATATAATTAAGACGTATTTGATGATTTAATTCATTTATTAAATTAATGTTGATTTCTCATTATTGAATCCAAAATTCATAACCAAACATTAGTATAATCCTTCCCTACGGTTGAATGTTATTTTCTAGAAATCCTCAAGATGGATTGGTAATATATGATACCTTAAAATTAGTCCAAACTTAGTAAATTATTTTGGAATTCATGTTTTCTCCAAGATGTTTTCAATGTACATAATTTGGTAATAATTATTTACCATAATCTTGTTAAGCATGTGATAGTTTATGGTAAGATGTCAAGTGCCATCTTTATTTTTTGCAAAGAATTTCAAGTATTTACAAGGAGAAGAGTTTGTAATGATATTTAATTGAACAATAATCTCATATAATTTGTGTTATTATTCATTATTATCCCAAATATATGTTTTACGTAGGGATTAGTTTTGAAAGGGTGACCCATGAATAAATTTAATGTGGTATTTTACCATACTGATGAGACAATGTGTTTATATACCATACGGTTCTTGAAATGTGACACCATATTATTGTAATAGCTTAATAATTTTATATTTTAATTATGGTGTTTACAAATCCTTTTGAATTATTAATTTTATGTTACTAACCTATATATGATCTTTTAGGTATACCATGAGTACCACAAACTCATACATATGCGAGATGTTCTTTCAACATTACTATTTAGAGACAAAATGAATTTTAGTCTTTCAATATTGATTAAAAGGTTTGAATAAATAATATTTGACCAAAAATTTCTATGATTTTTATTATATATGATATGTATTTTCTTGGCCATAGAAATATGTTCTTCTCCATGGGATGTCACAAGCGTAGATTGGCATAATGTCGCATGTGAAAATCTCCCCCATATACTTAAATTTATATTATATATATCATTATATGGAACTTTTATATTATCCCTTTTCCAAAATCACCTTAGTTAGTATTATATCTGAACCATGACATTAGTAGGGTTATGATTTTGAGTTATATCTTGTGCAATAATGGTATCATAGCTCTCAATACAAATGATGTCCCATACAGGTTGAATATACACCTATAACTTGGTTTGAAAGATATGATATTATTATTTATATATTTCAATTGAAACAACATTAGTTATCTAACAAGTGGAAGTTGTATCACTTTCTTCTATTTATATAGTATGAGATGTAGATTTATTAACAAGAAAAACTTCATGTGTGAAATTCAATATCAATATATGAATTTGTGTGTTTGTGATC
>JARHVA010009178.1:330000-340000 GCA_037957365.1 Torreya grandis
AAGGGATAAAATAGAGGAAATGAAAAAATATACCTCACTAGATACATGAAACAATGCATAAAATTAGTGACAACTTGTGTTTGTGTATGTATATAGTGATCAATCGATGAATACATTGGACTAAACTAATGGATTAATCAATCCCCATGTGTGAGTGTCTCAAAAAATCAATCCAATTTTGAATCCATTATTTCCTACCCCTAATTGGTAGATCATGAGCTATGAATAGCTTAGATTGGACTTATGGTGGGTCCACCTTGTCATGTAGGTGGCTCAAATACTCAAGTATTATATGAATCCATAATTTCCTATGCATATGTAATAAATGAATCTAAAACTAAAAATATATGATGTAACTAAAAATGTCTATCTAGATATATTAACTATGTGATAACTAGAGTATATTAAGCAGCTTTGGGCCACTCAAGAATGCTAACCATTACATATGGAGAATATAGTATGTAATATATAACATGTTATCTCATGTATACATCATAGATAATTACATGGATTTTTTCATTCCATATAATTAACTGTTGTGTAAGTGAGCATATAGAAACAATGTTCCATGCACATGCCCCCAAATATGATATCTAAGTATATGGATTTTGGACTGAGTTATAATAATCTATATCTAAGTATCTAAACTAAAAATGGGAATGACTATGTCATGAATATTTCCTTTAATATGAGAAAACTTTTATGAATCTAAGATAAATTGAGCCAAAACTAGTAAATCTTTAACTAAAACTATGCAAAGCTAGACTTACTACTACACTTTTCTTACTAATCTAGAATTTTTTAAAATTAAGGCTACTGGACAATAGTGCCATATCTTCAATAGTGGTTCCTAATTTCCAAATTTGGGTACTAATTTATTATTATTCTTATTTATGTAAAACTATAATCTAATCTGTATCATTATTTTCCACTATGTTTACTTGAGTTTGGTTTCTATATTTTGAGTGTGTGTGCTAAAAATTGTACTCTGAGTGCATTTTGATAGCTTGATCTCTGTGAAAAACCATTATGAATTCTACCTATTTTTAGGGGATTTGTTGAACTTGTGAAATAATTATCCTCAAAATAAAAATCTCCATAAAATGTGTGTTAGATAAAACATATATTATATATGCATAACAATCCAATATAATGTGCATACATAACATTTGAATGTAAAATAATCTGAGCACAAGTTTTTAATGTGTGATGTATGTGAGGTGTAGCATTATCAAGGATATCAAGATAACTATAAAAATTTAAGTAATAGTTAATATAAGTAGTAACTAAGTATATACCTAGGGGGATGGGGCATGATGACCATCATGTCACCCATGTAGGAAGGGAAGATGCATGATGTCCCTCAGGGAATATAAAAATGTAGTGCATAACAAGTGTCATGGCCATGATGCATATAAGGAAGCATACACACAACACACATGAGGCATGAAAAGTATGCAAAGGGGCCATAAATCAAGGGACATGGGAACATGTCACTAAATCTGATAAAGCAAGTCATAAAATGTTAGGTTTAAATGTCCACATACGTAAGCAACAAGAAAGTTGGTTTAAATCCTTATGGAAGGACATGTTCATATGTATAAAAAAATATATGAATGGCATAAACAAAGACATGATAATAATTATAATACAAAACTACTATGAAGTGCCATGGAGCCATAGAGAAATGGCATATTCAAATACCTAGAATATAAGATGCATAAATCACAATGAAGTCTATATTGGGAAAGCTATAATGAAAGTATTCATGAACATGTAATATAAATTTGTGTAAGAGATAATAAATACATATGTTGA
Source organism: Torreya grandis (assembly GCA_037957365.1). Classification (NCBI taxonomy): domain Eukaryota; kingdom Viridiplantae; phylum Streptophyta; class Pinopsida; order Cupressales; family Taxaceae; genus Torreya; species Torreya grandis. The sequence goes on from JARHVA010009178.1 coordinate 331,819, forward strand.
GTCTAATGTAGTAGTATCCAACAAAAAATATGAGTAGGTATAACATGATCAAATTAAATATGTAACAATGTTAAATCTCTTATGTAGAGTTTTATAAAGATGTAATCTAGTAATTTAAACTATGTATAGGGTGCCCCCAAATGGGTGAATGTGTAAAATAAATAACCCTTGTATATGTGTATATGCCCTCAGTGGGTAGATTATTTCAAATTGAGATTAGTATAATGGACCTGAGTCTTTTAATTAATCTACAAGCACTCACTAATAACATGTAAAGCATGTATGTATGATAAAACTTACTATACTAAGATATCTAATATATGTAGTGTCTGGTAAATATATAATATGTAAACATGTCAATGCATGCAATCTAAATTTTATGTGTTTTCTATGTAAATATTTGAATGTTTTTTGTGTTTTAACATATTATATTATTTTTTAACTATCTATATATAAGATATGTAAAATCAACAAGAAACAAAATATACAAGGAAAATGAAATAAGGAAAACATGTATAAGTAAATACTAGAAGTAAATGAGATAGTTTATAACTAAAGTGCAATGTCTTTATAGACTCAAGATCACATCTATGGGATGTGGATAATTAAATCATGAATTAGTTGGGAGGTCATGTAATGTCAGATACTAGATCTATTTGAACTAAAATAGGTCATCATCATCATGAACATCATACCATTCTTTATGTATCAATGGAGCCTTATCTCTGGTGTTAGTTTGGATTTTGTGCATCTAAATAGTCTATTTCTCTATTGTGTAATATGGATCCATGTAGTCCTAGGATAAAAAACATTGGATTAAAGATTATTTGTATCAAACCTATGGTTTTCATCTATGCCATCATGTAAAATGCAAACCATATGTCCCTCATGATGGAAACTCAAACATCTATTTTATTAATCAACTACGACATCCATCTCCTATAACCATGTAATTCCAAGTTTAACCTATATATGAGTGACCCTACGGATGATAAATAATAATTTATTGTCCATATTGGGGGCACATGAAAATATTATTGGGATATGTCCTATGTAATCTTGATAATGTATGGCATGTTGTAGCTCATTTTACTAATATCCTATGTGTTATAAAAATTTAAAAGTAGAAGTATTATAATTGGAATCCTAATTTATAGAAACATGGGGGATGTATCTATCTAATTTTTTTTGGATAGTCAATGTATCATTCTCTGAGTATTTGTGTCGATGATAATTCGATTATAGTACCTATAGCTATGGGAGGTCAAAATTATATAATTTTAATAGTGCCCTTTGCCTTGGAATTATTCAACTTATGTTTTAATGTTGAGAAAGCATTATTATCATGTATTTTAAGCCTATGAAAATTATAAAAGGGTTGACCTTCCTATTGTGATAATATGTCAATAGATCTATGATGAATTGTGGGTAATACTATCAATCTTATGTCAAGTAATATCTATAGAATCTAGTGTGGTCTATCCTATGAATTACCTACCTGAAACCATATAAATTGGTCCATATCCATAGATATAACCATATGTACTAAGTGAATGTATGGTTTTACCACTCATTGTAACTAAGTTGATGAGATTGTAATTATAGGGTTATGAACTAGTGGTGCTTATAGTGTATAAACAATCATGAGTTCCTTATAATCATATTTTTACTCTATACGACCCATTGGTGTGAATCTCAACCCACATAATCAATGTCAATATGTGTTGGATTATCCTCCATGGTGGAATGAAGAATATATATTAGAGTTATGGAGGTATACTTATTCTGAGTCAATAAGTAATGATAATTGTGCTATGATAATCCCATCATGTACTTTGGGTGGAGATATATGTATTATGGGAAGGACCTCCTCTATCATGGGTGAAGGTAAATTTATTGTAGGAGAATCTAAAATAGGTATAGGAATATTATTTTTGGATTATCATACCTCATACGTATGCATTTTCTCAGTTAAAATATTATGAGTTGGGGACTCTATAAGAACATGAGTTGTCCTATCTAAATATGTACTTGGGGTGGTAGGATTGATGAATTTATAATATCTAAATGGTTTATTATCTATTAGACAAGTGTATAAGTGTATTTGATGTAAAAACTTGATGCATCTATGTAAGGTAGAGTGTATATCCTCCATATCATGTATCTAATGTCTCCCAAGTAATAGGTTGTAGTGAAAATGATTCGACATCACCTAAAATTATTAAGGTTGCATTATTGGACCAATCATAATATCTATTGTAATATAAACCAATGTTTATCTAATAATGTCATCAAAACCTCAAATATTCTTATATATGTTTTAAATGGATGTTATATCAACCCCCATAGTCTATAAAAATGTGAGGTTAAATATGTTATGTCTCAAACCACTATTTATTATAATCTATTTAATAGTGGTTGTATTGATTTTTTCTTGGAGGAAGAGTAGTAAATTATTATCAATAAATGACTGTGAAAATAAATCCTCATTGTAAAATGTATAACATTATTAATGTCTTTTATAGTTTTCAAGATAGATGAAAAATAAGTTGGATATATGTCACGAGGAAAACATGTATTATTAGGTGTTTAAAAATAATATCTTTCAAAATAGATGGATGTTGAAGTAATTCCAATATGGATATCTTAGCTAGTGTGTTTATCACCTGATCTATAATATCTAATGTTCTATCCTAATCTATAGGTCATATGGTGGTATGATGCGAATGAGGATGGATGGTGGGATTACATTTTTCCTTAATAGGCTAATGAGGCACCTTGTTTTATCTAAAAACAACTTGAACCATATGATCTACTATTTTCTAAGGGTGAATAGTATAGGCAAGATCTAAGAGGATATAATCAACTAATCTAGGTTAAGGTAGAATAGAAAGAATCCAGTGATCCCTTTATCGTCAATTAGTAATCATAGGTAAATCAAAGTGATACATTTAGCAATGATGCTCATAATAATGAGACTCAAAAGAGGGAGAACCAATGTCCAAAGTAAGCTGATCTCTAACATGATCCATGAGAGGAATGAAATACATGTGAATTTTTCTAAAAATGGTGGGTAATAATCATGCTAGATAAACCACAAGACATTGTACCAAAAGTATAAAATCACCCATCCATCATGATAATCATGATGATAGGTCTTAAACTACAAACTGAGTAGATGTTGGAAATAAGAAGGTAAACCCTAATGTTTCACTATGGTTTTGAAATAATGTGATAAAAGTAAGAGAGGTTCACCATATGTTTTAACATTTTAGGACTTAGATGAATTTAAATCGTATGTTGTTAAATATTTGAGTATAGTAATTAGGGTAGCAATATTTAATAAATACAACCATTGATTTATTATAGAATTGACTTAAGTTGAATTTTTTAAAAATAAAAATAAATAATGTAAATGAAAAATTTGCCAAAAAATGATTGAGACAAATGATTTAGAGGCAAAAAAGTGAGACAGAGGATGGTATGAGTGTCAAAAATATGATCTAAGTGTAAAAATCCCTTTCAAATAGTAGCACTCTAATTGAATAGTAGCAAAATGTGTTGTTAGTGTCCCTATTTTGATGGTAGTTTCCTCTATGTAGTATTATTTTGAGATTTTTGGTGCACCTATGTCTAGGTTTGTCAATCTTGTTCCTATGTGCACAAGTTATGGAATTCTATAGATGACTTGTTTAGACTAATTTTATGAAAAAATCCTAATACTCCATGTTAGTAGTACATATAGCTGATACAAGGAGTAAATTTTGTTTTTTAGTTGGGTATGTTGGACATCCTTAGCAACCCACTATGGTGGGAGTTTCACATATACCAATACTTTGAAGAGGGATCAAGCCTGATGTAGTTCTCCCCACCTTAGTGTTGGTGCAAGTGCAAGTGAATCTACTATGATTATTGACTTGAGTGATTTGAATGGGCTTGATATAGGAAATCTAAGTAATATAATCTTAGGAATTTTTAGATGGTTTCATGCAAAAGTAGTGAAAAATATGGATTGATAACTTTAATTTTGCAAAAATTTTAATGATTTTATTTATAATTTGCATATCATTACCATATAGTGGTTAGATGGATAAAATTCATGTATATATACTATTAATGTAATTGTGTAGGTGTTAAAAGAGGTCTAGGCCAACCCTAGGTGGTTTAAGATTTGAAAAGTTATCCATTTGTGAAAAAAGGAGGTAAAAAAAATAGTGACAAAATTGGTACACTAGCACCATGTGGAAATATTATTGCTATTATGGTGCTAGTGTTTAAGGGGCATAACCTGAGGTACAAAGGTATAAGATGTTAGAATGAGGGTCTGGGATTTATTTAGAAATGACTAGGGATGCATGTGGCTTGCACAAAGTCTAGATAAGTGTGAAAATAGGCCCTAAGATAGGTCTAGGCATTATCTAGGGGTGGGTGGTATCAAATAGCACTGTTAGGACTCAAGTGTAATTTTTAGGTGACTAAAGATACTTTATCACACTGTTGACGTGTGAAACATGTGGGCCAACCTATGAATATAATTTTAGTTTTAGAAATTATCATTTAATAACATGGGTAAGTGATTATTAGATTGGATGTCTCAGTTTGATAGACTGATCTAGAATTTAGGAATAATTAGATGATGATATGGAAATAGTCTAAATGTTAAAATGATAAGGTAAGGCATATACTGGGGGTTTGACTTAAGTGATTGATATAAAATCAAGAATTTCTAACCCATGGAAATAATGTAGATTTCAAACAAGTATTGGAAGATTCATGTGTGTATGCACAAGTAATGTACGATGAATGTATGTTAAGACTAATTTTTACAATTTTCTAATACAATTTATTTTCTACACATTATCATGAATTTTTATCTCACATGTTTTCTTGAATATGATATATCTTCCTTTGTACTTTATATCCACATCAATAGGTCTATGTATTCATGTGGTGGACAATATTTCACTTGGAAGTAAGCTACTTATTTTATAAGTGCATAAAAAGTAATTTAACTAGTAGAATACTAATTAAACAATTGAGCAAGAAAATTTGATATGTATAAATGAAACATTTTTAAAGATATATAATCTGTTAAATACATATTGTATAAATACTTAGTAAGAGTAGGAAATCAACTTCCATTTATCTAAAGAGATACCTAAAATTGTTATTATTTATTGAGAATATCCAATAATTAATATAATAAAACGTAATACATGACATTCATTTCTAATTTTTATAGGCTGAGTGTGAAATAATTCATAGAATATATGTGTTTGAATTCTAGATCTGAATTATACCAATAATATATTTTCACGTTTATGTGTTTATCCCATCTATATCTCTTGCATATGCATATTTGTATGGATAAAAATTAGATATTAAAATAAATTTATATATACAATCATTACAATAAGTGGTTATAATTGTTGATAGTTAAAAATCTTGTCGATTTATATTCCATTCATGTGATGATTTAACTTCCTCTTTAAGTTAGGAAATAGACTATTATTGTTTCAGTGATAATGGTTCTCTATTGAATATGATAAATTTAAAAGAATTTGATGAAAAAAATATAATAATGTTGGAGTAATTTTGTGCATTTATTATACTAGATCTAATCTAGATGTTCCCACATTAGAGAGACTGAGGTTTTCTTTTTCAACATCTATATAGTCAAACTCTTTTTTTTAGATGGGATTGTGATTCTATCCTCAAATACATTGTATTCTATAATAAAATTTTGGATGCATATCTACACTTATTAAAAAAATATATTCTTATATCTAAATAAATCTCATTGATCATTCCATATGCTAAATCATTTTTTCATTGTTTAGAAGATTTTTCCACTAGACAAACATTTTATTCGTTATGAGTTTTTGAGTGTTCTGAAGACATTATTAGTACATGTTTAAATTTTCATTGGGGTGTAAATTTGCATCTGAGTGAGGTTTTTTACACCAAATAAGGTTTACTAATACCAACTAAAATCATTGTTGATATGATGTTTTATTTTATTTTATGTTGTATTTGATTTTTAATTTGATAATTTACTATTGTTGACTTTGGTTTAATATTTATATCAACGGATTAATTTATATTGTGTGCATTGTTTTTTTGGCAGACTTTATTGAATTTTATTTAGTGTTATCCTTATTATTTATAAGTTGAGGTCCAACCAATCAGATTGGCGAGACAATTGTTTTCCATTTTTTTACTACCATTGATGGAAATCACACATGTTTCCATATTATTTCAATGAAAGGTGATGATGACATCATTACTCTACCTCTAAAAAATATAATATTCATAATGAATTAGCTTCATACTTATGAGTCTCATAACCTCATTGAGTATATTATCATAATATTAACCTTTTATAATAAAAATTTCAACCACCTTGGTTTTCATAACATGATGCGTAGTGAAAATTTTATTTAAATATCTTATTCAGAGGAAATGTTCATGGTAACCTATAAACTTATTTCTATGCATTTGTGCCATTATTTAATTAAAAAATGGGAAATATGAGAATTATATATCTTAGTTATATTACATTAATTTATCTAAAATAAGATGTAATATATATGCATAAATTAAGCATTCACTGATTTATATTGCATAATATTTGAAAATATACTAAAAGAGGAAATAACATGTAAACATTAGTTAGCTATAAATTAATAATGCAGGTCTATGTATGTGACTATAGATATGATTGTGGGTACTATGTTGACTAATTATGAATTGGGAACATGGATTAATTTTATATATAAATAAGGCCATTAGAATTAGAATAGAGCACAACGTACTAGTTTCCTTAATGAGAATGGATATATTTTCCCTTTAAGAAAAAATGGGTTTGTGAATTGTCACCTATTAGTCCTTTGTAGCTATTTTATGATGCATGATATTTTACAAAATCCATTGTATACCTTATTATTCATTGAAATAATATCTCAGTGATAGAAAGGGATGAATGTAATCATGGGGTAAAAAATAGTTAGTAGTTTAAGTTGTGATTGACCTCAACACCCCTTATGTTGAGCATTGCCTACATACCAATACTCCAAAGAGGGATTAAAATCCATGTAGTTATCACATGCTATGGTGTTGTGTGTGAAATATCTATGCAAAATGATTAATTATGATTAAATCCTATAATGATTTGATAATTTGATAATGTCATATGAATTCATAGGTGTATTTAAATTTAGCTCATGGATACTACCATTGTGGAGATTCTAAATTGGAAAAAATAACTGTTGTTTACTAAATGTGTAGGTAGATATTCTTATGATTTTCAATCATATTAGAATCTAGGATAAAATGGATTTAAAATATTTATTTATAGTGTTTATTTTAAAATGAATTTTTATTGGGCTTGAAAAATATGTGGGATAACCTATTTGGAGAATTTTAAATTGATTAGATTGACATTATTTTGTGAGAGGATATGGATGGCATAATTGGATAGTATTAGGGAGTGGGATAGTCTAAAATGATCAACCTTGTCCAAAGAGGAAAGACAACTAAACTAGAAGTGTGGATCAATATGAATGTGAGAATTTATTAAGAGCTAAGGTACATGAACATTAAAATTGAAGGAATGATGATAATGGGTTTTCTAATTAGGCATGAGATAAGTGTGTATGAAGAGTGTTAAAAAGTAAATTTTTTTATAAATAAATGTGAATTAATGTGTCTAGATTTTACCCTCATTTTTATTATGAATGTAACAAAGTGAAATAAATATAATAAACAGAAAAAGTGCATACCTAAACTTACCTATAGTTAATTATATTTAATGTAGGCCACAATAATAAACTATGCTTGTTTCAAACCGATAATGAAGAATTAAAAACTTAGTTCTTAGTTTAATATAAAAATATTAAAGTAAGTAAAAATAAAAATTCTATATACAATAAAAAAAGGAAAAGTACACATGTTTGAGTACGTGGACCATTGTGTTTTCATGTGAAATATGGGTGATTATAGAGGTTAGGACCCTTAATGATTTATTCTACATTGAAACACTTTGACTAAACTATATATGGCCCAATCCTCATTATTAATAGAGTGTACTTAAGAACTCAATGTGTAATTGAATCCATAATTAAATATACAAAATGGCATATTAACTTTCAACCCTTGTATGAATTGTAATAGATCATTCTTG
>JARHVA010009178.1:345000-354272 GCA_037957365.1 Torreya grandis
AAAAGCATTGTAAAGAAGCATAATGAATAGAAACATCACTACATTCCTCAGATATTGTATAGTTATATATAAAAGGTATGTACATTTATGGGTAAACAATCTACTATTTTTAGATTTATTTTCCTAGTTTTCATTCCTTACTTCCTTGATGGAATTAAATAGAATTTTGAATTTATGTCTATATTCAAGGACTACCTAGTACTTGTCATAAGTTATGTTAACTTTTGGAATGAGATATACAACTTGTAGAATGATGGGTAGATTATTGAAAAAATGCTATGATGAAATATAACAGTTAATGATTGTCTAAAGTTAACTCAAAATAATTAATGCATTGGCCTTTTGTTAGAAATAGTTTACATGAATAAGAGAATGTTGAATATGCATATGGACTTAATGTTATTGGTTGAAAATGAGTTTAAACTATTGTGTTTGATTACCTGAAGGCATACTCAACCATCTTATATTGTTATAGATTGTTTTACAAAATTGCAATTGGGTTTTACTTATTCAGTGAATGGTGGGAATTTAGTATCTTGGTGAGATGCTTATGGTAAGGATTAAACATCATATACTCAGCTTATTTCGGAAATCTGATAATGAACTTGTTCTTTCCTTATATATGTTTCAATTACTATCATCCATATAAGTATGCTCATTTATTATGGTTGATGATTACTTGAAGTTGGTTTATCTTTTAAATGGAATTACTATTGTGTAAATGACATGAAAATAGATTATTTTAGGTTCTTAATAATTTTAAGGAACTCATGTATGGCTAAAAAATAATTGATTGATATATTTTAAAATGCATTCATTGACCTATAGATGGAAATTACATCGAAATAAGTGACATAATATGGGATGAATATATTTTGTATTTTAAAAACATTGCAATTTTGAATAATTTAATGATAGGAAAATTTATGCCTGGTTAAAATAAACTTTTTGTTTACATTAATTCCTTTTCTTATTAATTATATACAGATTGGATATTTAGCAATTTGATATCTTTTTGCAAAAATCCAATTATGGGCTGCCTACTATATCCTATCTGGGAAATATAGAGTTGAGTGTAAATCATATCATTAATCATATTTTAGATAGCTACCTCCATGTTAATAAATTAGACAATGTATGAAGTTAAGATAAATTAAGTAAAAATGTAATGACCTTAATCTAAAGAGGAAGTTAATGACCTCAACTAGTAGCACCAAATTAGTTACATGTAATACATTAGCTTTCACTCTTTTTCATGGTCGTACTCTCTTTTATGACCTCTCTTACTAGTTGGTTACTACTTTTATGACCAACATTTTAGCATTTACTTAATTGTCAATATAACATCAGAATTTGTATTGATACAATAAACCTATTGTAACCAAATGACAACATGGTATGTAAAGTTGTGTTTTTCTATTTGGGTCAAGAAGTAACCCTTTAACCATCTTCAAGTTGTAATAAAACCTAATAAATGGAGTGAGATATCTATCAATGGTTAAGGACCTATAAATGGTCCTATTAGGAAGATCTCGTGCTACATATAGTGCTTAGGACATATCTGTGTACTTATATAATGATATGCCCAAAATCCCATAGTTCATTCTTTGGGAAAACTACTTCCCCATAACATGCTTTGTTAATTATTAACCCTAGATAGTTATCTTAGATATACTCATTCATTTCTCATTATATATAATCAAGTACATTGAAGGAGCATTACTTGCATTAGCAAGTGAGGCTTCTGGCCACGCATATAATCTAAAATGTACTCTAATAATGCAATTCTATTTTTGGGGAGCTATTTCATCTGGTATAAAAGCCTATGATTTAACTTTTTGGATGATTTTATTAAAAATTGAATTGATTTTTATCATGTTTCTGAAAGGTTGGTTGAGATTTTAGGTGTTTACGTATACCTTTACAAAGGGTTATGTATTCTTAGTGTCCTATTGGATGGATGAAAATACACATAGTTTGGATGTGCATATTATTATGAAGGCTTATTTTATCATCATATATGTGTATGCCTTTGTGATGGTTGAATGGAACCTACATGTCTATTTTGACTTTGCTAATTTTAAATTGGAACCTTGTATGATTGAGTGCATTATAAACCATGGATGGAGTTATATGATATATGGTGTGACCTAGATATTTGACTCAAGAGAGGACAGTTAGTATGGTGTTAGTTCTAAACTGAAAACAAAATGAAATAAACACACTAATAACATAACATATCTAGGCCTAGACACTAGAGAGAGCTTAGTTAACAAAAAAAACTGGAAAACATAACTAAATAGCAAGGAATGAAAACACAAGAATTAATTCCACCTTCCTTGCATGCTCCAAATGTCTTTGTAATGGTGTCTTGCTAAGCTTGTGTTTCAAGAGGTCTTTTTCAATGGAGTGTGGCTACCTTCATCTCCTCTTGGCACCTTTGGCTTGTGGCTTGGCTTGGCTTGGAATCAATTTGGCATTATAACACTAGTTTCATGAAGATTTTGGAACCAAACCTACATTATAAATTTAGACAAATTAATCTTATAATTGATTTTGTTAGGCTTCCTATATATAGATTTATGGATTTAATCAGAATCAACCTCAACCATCCATCTCAAGATTGAGATGTGTGGTTGAGGACTAGTTCAATTTTAAAATATAAATTTTTAATTATCCTCATCATGGAATTGGAATAAGGGGTAATTAAGAGGCATATAAAGTATCATGGAGGGCATGAATCTTGATATTTGTGGCATTTATGGCCTAGGAATGTCTTTCCAAGAAATGAGGTCACTTGATGGTGTAGATATTTAATATTCATTTTAAAAACAAATAATTCAACAAGTTTCCATGTATTTATAAATTATTCCTTGATTTGGGTTAATTATGTCTTAACCACGATTAAGCATTTTATGTACAGATTACCCAAATTGATTAGAATGCCTTATTATTGGTCTTGAATTTGATTAGATTGGAATTGAAAGTCCACGTCAAATGAGTTAGAACCATACTCCCATTTAGGATGTTATCAATATTAAATAATAAAGGCATGAATATTGTGAAAGATATTTGATAGGAAAGAGCAATCAAGAGCACCTAGGTGAAAAATTAGCATTTTGACTCAAAATGAATTGATCGATGTTAGCTAGCCCATAAATTACATTACCCTATTTAGGGATACCCTAGCCAAAATTGGTACTTTAATATGTTATTTTTACATCACTTAACATTTTTTAGTGATATTAGGCCAAATTATGCATTTTAGATGGAAACTATCCAAAACCATGATTAGAGGTTATCGACAACTAGTTTTAGGTGTCTACATTTTACCCTATTTGGGAAGGCATTGGAAGATATAATCATAGTAACATCTTCTCAAAGATGGAAGAGATCTTGTATGCCTAAAACTACAATGATTATATACTAATTGTATGATGCCCCCTCAAGGGAATGGTTGACATAAGCAAGTCAGCAAATGATCCCTTGAAAAGAAGGAAGTGAAATGAGGGGACCAAATAAAGGAAAGATGATGGGGTGAAAACATAATGATATTGAAAAAGTAGTCAAAATCATTGAGAATATAACTGGGATGGTGCATAATGGTTTGCCCAAATGTGGTTATAAGCATTGTACCATGATAGTGGAAATGTGGTATGATAACACAATGATTTTCCCAAAGGTGGTTATAATCATTGAGACGATTAAGCTGCCCTAGTTAGGATAGACAAACAAGATAGTAACATGGACCTGTATAGGAAAAAAAGTAACATGGTGACAACACAATGATTTACCAAAAGGTAGTTATAATCATTGAGAAGATAGAGCTACCCCAATTAGGACAAATAAATAAGATAATAATATGCCCTTATATAGGTAGAAAAAGTAATGTGGTAACAAAAAAATGATTTAGTTAAAGGTATTTATAATCATTGAGAAATGTAAGTGGGATAGTGTGTAATTATTTGCCCATAGGTGGTTATAATCATTAGAACTTGATTATCACAAACATGATAAACTTGTTTGAGGATGATGATAACTTAATATAAAGGCTAATGATGAATTGGAAAAACCTACTTGTAGGGAGATGCTCATCTGAACTAATGAAGTTTGAATTTTTTTTGTGGTTAATTACTCTATTTGGGATATGATTAGGAGTGGAATCAAGATGTTAGTGCCAAAAAGATGTTGCCATTATTGAATAGACTTCTTGAAACTAAGGTTTATTTTATCATGTGATGGTAGGATTTATGATAGAATACTGTAAATACTTCACCAAAATATACATGAAGACTAACTCCCATAATCCAATACTCAATAGAAAGCAATGAACCAATGATAGAAACCATGATGACAATGAAGGCATATGAATATTGATGGATTCAAGTGTAAGTGTGGATAAGGAATCACCTAATTAACACACATAAACTAAATCAAGGTAACAGTGTTGAAACAAAACAAACAAGAAGACAAACAAATAAAATAAGCAGACAAAAACAAACAAATAATGAAATAAAAATCCTATGAACATTGCCCCTAGAAAATAGCTGAAAATTTAACAAATAAAATAAATGGGGGAATCGATGAAAAGGAAGGGGATGGCCAAGATTTTTTCATATACACTAGGCAAGTGGATGCTGCCTACATAATTCCATTGATGTGATATCTAACAAAAAACTTTAGGCCAAATGTAGTTCTCCTATGGAATGGGAAGAATGTGATAAGTAATGAAAAAAATATAATGGATGTGATACAAGAAGAGGAATGGTATTAAAAAATGGAAAGTGCGTGAGAGAAAAAGGCCAAAAAGGATGGGGAAATTAAATGACAAGTGATTTAATTGTAACTTAGTAAGGGTTCCAAAAATCCTTAAGGAAAAAAAATTGTTAATGTTTTTGTTCTTTTTTAATGAATTTTTGAAATGTTTTCGAAAGTGTTTTGGAGTGTCACAACTTAGTTGAGAATGATGAGACACTAAACAATTCAAGTTCACAAATTGGTAAGAGCATGACTTAGGTTGCTCACAAAATAGTGATAGCATGGCTTAGGTTGCTTGAAAAATAGTGAGAGTGTGGCTTTGGTTGCTCATAAAATGGTGAGAGCATGGCTTAGGTTTCTCACAAAATGGTAAGAGCATGGATTTGGTTGCCCATAAAATAGCAAGAGTGTGGATTTAGTTGCTCATAAAATGGTAAGAGTGTGGCTTAGGTTGCTTGAAAAATGGTGAGAGCATGGATTAGGCTCACAAAATTGTGAGAGCATGACTTAGGTTGCTCATAAAATGGCAAGAGTGTGGCTTAGGTTACTCACAAAATGGTGGGAGTGTGTCTTAGGTTACTCATAAAATGGTGAGAGCGTGACTTAGGTTGTTCACAAAATGGTGAGAGTGTGGCTTAGGTATGAAAAAAATGGTGAGATCATGTCTTATGTTTCTCACAAAATGGTGATAACATGGCTTAGGTTGCTCATAAAATGGTTAGAGTGTGACTTAGGTTGCTTAAAAAATGGCAAAAGCATGGGTTAGGTTGCTCACAAAATGGTGAGAGCATGGCTTAGGTTACTCACAAAATGGTGAGAGTGTGGCTTATGTTTCTCATAAAATTTTGAGAGAGTGGCTTAGGTTTCTCACAAAATGGTGAGAGTGTGGCTTTTGTTGCTCACAAAATGGTGAGAGCATGGCTTAAGTTGCTCCTAAAATAGTGAGATCATTAGGAAAATGGTAACTAGGCTGACCTCAATAATTATTGAGTGTTTCCTACATAGTACTAGAGTAAGACCTCAAGTCACTGTAGTTTCACCCTTATAGTGGAGGAATTTGACTAGTGCAGTAGTCAATTCAAACAAAATAGGTACAGTTTGTAAAAAGACATAGTATGGCACAAGAAGTGGCAAGTTGGTATGTCAAGGATTAATATTACCCCTAGTTTTCGCATAGGTAATAATAAATAGGACATAATGGCATAGATAAATGGTACTAATTTTACCAAAGGTGGTTATAATTAGTATCAAGAGTGGTTGTAAGAAAAGAATAACAAATGAATGATCCAATTACTAAACCTTCTATCACACTGTCCCAAAATATGATCTTTGTCTAAAGTTATTGAACCCACTAATAAACTTATAATATGCCTTGATGTTGAATCTACGTAATGAATGACAAAAACCAAGGTCAAATGGACTAGGCTTCAAAACATGTGGGGTTGATAGGGTAGAAATGGAAGGTGGATATGACAAAGAGGATGGATAAGAATGGTATGTGTATAAAGAGGAATAGGGACAAAAGGCATAAATAAAATGGTCCTTAAAGACAACACACCTTAAAATTCAAGCATATTACCACTTCAAATGAATAATATTCATTGTCTCTAGAATTTCATCACCATTTGGTATGGCAAGCCTGTATGCTCCTAATCCATAATCTACAATGATGATGAAAGGCCCTATCTAGTTTGGTTTGATTTTACCTTTATGTTTCTTCTCAACTGTGGTATTCTTTTGGTTTTATTCAAGAACAAGATCACCAAGTTCAAATGTTCAATAATTCACGTGATAATTGTAGTGGCCTTTGAGTCAATTTTGATATGTTTAAATATTATTGAGGGCGGCTATACAGTTCTCATCTAGTAGGTCTAGCTCTTACAGGCAAGCTGCTCGATAGTCATGATCATCAACGACATGATTGAAAGAGATGCACAATGAAGGGATATGAATCCATATAATATCCAATATTATCCACATAGGGATCTTTCACCATTTCTTCCTATGCAACTACATTACTAATCCATGGATTATACATGAGTTTACTATGAGTATAGGAATACATGTTGGGATCTATAGTCTGCTTGGTGATAAAAGGTAAAAGAGTTCTTAAAACATTAAAAATAATAGAATAAAAAGTAAATTATGCCTTTAACTTGGTATATATTTTTCAAAAGGATCAAAATTTTTATGCAAATTTTTGGGAGGAAACAATATAGAGTGAAGTATCTAATTTTTCACTATTCACACAAAGATGAGAAAGTAAATGGGCCAAAAAATTGAAATGCCAAACTCTAAGGTCAAGGTGTTTAAAATTATTCTAATCTAGGAATTTAAATGTTATTAGGTTTTTTGGCCAAATGTGATATCAAAACTTGGGCTAAAACAAGGCATGTGCTAGGACTCTTGGCCAAACAACATCAAAAGCTAGACTTTGAAAATAGATGAAAGTTTTAATCTAACAGATTTGAAACACTTCTAAAAAACACTAGGCACAAGGTATAAGGTATGAAACAAAAGGCACTTTAGTAATGGTTTATTTTCTCATAAATAATGGTACAAAACTTGGTTCTTTTTATCAAATGAGCTAGACAAAGGTAAATGGTATAACTATGCTTTAGACAAAGGATCAAAAGTAGTCTTAGATCGATCTAAATATGTAGGAACAAATTTGGAATTATATATAAGAAGGTCCATGAAACAATGTTTGAACTAATTTGGGTAGTGTAATGATTATATACTACCTAAAAGGTGTGATAAAAAAATTTGTTTCAAAGACTCTCTAAGGTAAAGACATTTTTCCACAATTTTGACAACATAAGAATACTTCTCTTGACTCAAAATGTTATGGTACATAGATTTAAAGTTAAAGTGTTTAACAAAAAATGGCTTAAGTCTATCAAGTTATGATAATGATTATGAGTATAAAATGGCCTTCAACCTAAGAAATTAAACCTAAGTTCCCTCATGTTTAGTATAAATAGTGAACCCACTTAACACATTAACCCTATGAACTTGTAAAGGTGTATTTTTTAATTTAAATTATAACTGAAGGATTTAAACAACTTTGGTAAAGGTCTAGACTCAATTGGGTAGAATAATTGTGCCAAAGTTGATGAGATGAATCTCAAGATCTTGATGAACTTTGAACAAGGCAAATGGATAATCTCACATAAAAATCATAACGCTTCTTTGTTCAAAGGAAAATTTTAAGTATTTGTTGGGTTTGGTTTATTTGTTTACACCAAGTTTTGACTTCAAAAAAGACTTTAAACTAGGACAAGTTCAAATAATTAATCATCCTTTGATCCTAAACTGACAAGGTTACTTGGTACTATTAGAATCCATCAATATATGACATTCGAGAGGATTTTAAGTGTTCATCCAAAAGTAAATCCACATTATATAATAGGGTTTTTACACCCCCTTTCTCTCGAATGACAGTACTATGACATGGACCTTAAGGCACCTTGCACCAATAATAGTTATGTGGTAAGTGGGGATTTGTCTAAATTCTAACAAGTTTTTGAATGATCTAGGGGAATGAACAATGACTTTCATGCAAAACAATTCAAAAGAAAAGCATAGATTTTGGGTCCATATAACTCATCTTGTTGTGAAAAGGTCTCATTTTCTTAACCACTACATCTTGCTATTCACTTAGTGTAGTGCAATGTCAAAAGTGCTACTACATCCCATGTGAAACTCTAAAAGATTTAAGTGAAGTCAATGATGTGATATGAAACCTTGGGTCAAAGCTTCCCTAAATAACTTGTAGGAGGTGATGAAGTCCCCCTCGCAAGCCAAGATGCATAAATAAGTAAAGCATGAAAATAGAAAGACTTTAGGGTCATTTTCAAGGTCACCAAAACTTTGATGATTTTTTGGGCAGTGATTTAGATTACTTTCTTTCTAAGCCTTGGACTAGGCTACATGCAATAGGAATGGCACTTTTGATTCTAAGGGTTTCCTATAGGGGAAAAATGGAAGAACATACATGAAACATACCTCTTTTTTCCAAACAAGATTAATCTAAACAACTATTGCAAGCAAAAATTGACAAGTGTGTTCAATTTTAAACCCAAATGAAATGTTAGGTGATGTTCTTTTTGACCCCTTGGTCTTAGTTGTAAACTTTGAAAACATTCACCAAAAATGCTTAAATTATTTTTCAATCACCAAAACAAGGTTACTAATCCATTTTTAAGCATGAAAATGTTATTTAAACATGTTTTTAGAAAATATCCCTCTTGGTTCTATAACAAAATTATTAGCATGTCTTTTAGCTTTGAATCTCTTTTGAGTTTGAAACAAGAAACATTGGAAAAGTAGGTTTTGGGTCTATGTTTTTTTAAAAACATAGTGACTATTGTCAGTCAATACCACCAACATCAGTTAAAACCAACCAAGATTTGACTGATGTCAATTCTACTGACTGATGTCAGTTAAGCTAGGTAATCAATGTCATTATTTTTGCCGACATCAATTACTATGTAAAAACCATGGAAACCAAA
>JARHVA010009179.1:0-35000 GCA_037957365.1 Torreya grandis
TGGGGTTGACATAGCCTTCCACTTACCCTTTTTGTCCTCCACCTATCTTTGTTCTAAATGGGGATTCCAATTGTGGGTTTAATAAGATGGGATGTTATGAAGGTGTTGTGTTTATAATCACAATCTTTGGCTAGATTTTTAAAGTCTTCCTCCAAATTACCTTCTTTGCCAGTCTCAATTGTCTATACCTCCATCCCCTTAGGGCCTCCACCCTATTTACAAGGATGAATATGAGGCCATAGTGAATAAGGTCATTGGAGGAGTTAGATTGAAAGGTCAAAATAGTGCTTTATAGGGACATAAGTAAAAAATAAGGATGACTAATTACGTGACCTTTGAAATGATTCATTAAAATTGTAATAAAAAATAACATGATGTAAATAATAAAAAATATCAAAATAAATTAAACTAATAAAATATTTTGAGTTGATTCAAAGTGTTCATGCACGTAATAATAGTAAAATAGGTCTTAATTATGTGCAGAATATCAAGCTTTCAAAATTAAGGTTCAAAGTAATCACAAGGGTCCCCATTTTATGGAAATGGGGGTATGTTGAACTCAACAGGTAATCAATGAGAGAATTAGCTATGATCATGTCTAAAAGCTAATGATTCCATCAGGTACATGAAATATTATCCCATAGTTCTATGAAAAGTTATAAAACTCTCCTTATCCCCTTGGGTCAAAGACACATAAAATGTTAATACTTGCTTAAGGTAATAACCATTGACATGGGAAAAAGTTTATAGGGACATTTGGATTAAACCAAAACTTTACTAAGTCCTGCTCATGGTGGTCATTTTCTTCCTTATTTCATTCACAGAGAGAGAGAGAGAGAGAGAGAGAGAGGAGAGAGGAGAGAGAGAGAGAGAGATGGAGAGAGAGAGAGAGAGAGAGAGAGAGAGAGAGAGAGAGAGAGAGAGAGAGAGAGAGAGAGAGAGGAGAGAGAGAGAGAGAGAGAGAAATTACATGTTATTTGTGCCACCAAGATGTTTGAATCCACCTAGAAGTGCATTTTCACTACCATTCTAGAGAGTGGAAACACTGATAATAAATGTTGTAAGACTTCAAGTTGTGGTTGTAAGACTCTGGTTCTGATGCTTTATGGGTCAAAATTGACACCCCCAATTATGTATAGGATCATATATAACCTCTAGGACTAGTTTATTGGTCTCTTGTTAGGCCTGATCAACAAACCCACCACCCATTCTGGTAGAACACCCTTCCTAATACAATAAAAATGTAATTTTTTAGCCTAAGTTCAAACACGTATTAAAAAAAATTGTAAGTCATTTTTTTAAACCATCAAATCTTTCACATACCAAATTAATTCCCTCTAATCATACCTTAGATAAAATATACATAAAACCTATGCTTCTCTTAGCTTTAAAAATATAGAATTCTTTACTAATAGTTCCAAACACATCAAGGTGGAAACTTATCTAGCACCACTAACCTACAAAAAATTGTTAGTAAGCAATTAAAAATTAAATTTATAAATGTACTAAACAAAAAATTGAAAAATTGGTAAATTTGATTACATATAACTTTAAAAAGTCAACATATCTCCATATTTCAATCCAACAAACCACTAGGATTTACTCTAACCTTGATAGTATCAAGAATAACTTCATGATATGACTCCCAAACTTTCCATAGTTTTCTATTTAATGGCCTCCCCATGATATTTTGTAATTGAATATTCATTTCAAGAATCAAATTTGAATAGTGTAATATCTTCATGTGCATTTCAAACTCTTCAAACAACCATTGATCTAATTTTTTTAATAGGATATTGTCGAAAACTAGATTCTAGTGACTAACACTGACCTAATGGTATAATTAATGTTTTATCCATCTATAACTAAGGAAGTCAATTTTTTATTTCTCTCTGCACACTAGCACAAGTAATAATCAATGCCTTATTCATTATTTTCATCTACAATAAATACAAAAACATGCCCTATACATCACAAAAAATCATTTTTAGTGACAATATAAAGATATATAAATAATGAGAATAAATTATACATAATGAAAAATATTCTACCTAGCTATAGTAGATCAGATACATGGTCAAAGTCATATGATGATGTCATATCTATAAGTTGTAATGCTATTAGAACATGATATGTGTTGATTGGAATTAGAGTTTTAGAACTCAAATCATCCACCCACTCTTGTAACTCACACTCATTCCAAATAGAGTCCACACATGTAGAACATAAACATGCCATGTGTCTCATATGAATATTCCAAGAACTTGAATTTGAGCTAAAAAATTGAGTGGAGGTCACTTGAACCCATTAGAGTCATACAATCCTCATACTTTGCCAAGTGTTATTCCTCCATTAACCAAAAATGTCTATGAATAGTATAATTTGGTTGAGCACCATGACACATGTTCTGATTACACCATTCAACCATAGTTTTTGTATTTATCAAATGAACACCCACTTCAAATTTGAACCCCTCCCTTGTAATAGCTCTTTTTACACATGCTCTAGCATTATCATGCTCACCTTTTCCATGGCCAACCTTGGTAAAAATCCAAATGTGTTCTATGCTTGTGGTAATGTGCATCCTACTCAAACAATAAAACATCTATGCATTTTTAATTGTGATGTGCAATTATTTTACCAAATGTAATGTTGATCGAAATTAATGTTCTTTTAACTCAATTATTCATAAAACTTCTGAAAACAACCTTGCACATACCCTAAACAATGTTATTTGTCATCCTTGAATATAGTAATGGTGCTCCTTTAATATTTTTATTATTATTTTTTACTATTAGGTGCATGCATGCATGTTATATGCAAAAATATCATAGCTTATGATGAGTTGTAATATTTTGATTGAAATTCTATTTAGGATTTGAATGTGTAATTCTCTGTAAAATCAACTACTAAAATAATGAAACCAAGTGGGAATGTATCCTTGAATATCTTGAAATATTCAATAAACCATCTAGACCTATGTGTGTGCCTTGCATAGTCATAAATAATATTCTCCCTAAATTTGACCAAAAATTCTGAAATAGGTATCTTTTTTGTAACAAGCTCACCAGCTTTCAGATTCTTTGCCATCTTTTACTTGATAAGTCACTATTTTATATTTGCTTAAACCAACTAATTCTTGTCCAATTTCACTTGTAATCTCCTCATGGATACATTTTCTTAAATTTATAAATCCACCACAAATTTTGTAATTTATATTTAAACATGATTTGTTGTAAAATAATTGCCCATTTAGTGTTTGGCATAATATAGTTGGAATAAATTCCTTGGATGATTTTAGTGGAAATTCAATGCCACACTCCTAAAAAATGTTAGTATGCAAATTAAAATGAATATAGTGAAAAACATCTTAATGCATTTAAAATTTAACATGTTGCCCACAAAAACAATTGGTGCATGTGTGATTTATTTTAACATAAAAAGGTTTTTCCATCTCCAAATATCTTTGACAAATAGAAATTTGTGGATATTTTTATAGAAAATTAGAGTACAATTGTGTTTGATTAATATATAATAAATGTTTTGGATGTGGTTTAAGGTTATGAGAACCAACTCTTCTTTTCACAACATCTCTTGCATTGGGTGAAACTTTTGTATTATCTTTCTAAATTTTAATAAGTAACTCTTTTAGAGTATCATATATAGCCTTGTATTTTTGTGGAAGCCTACCAGAGAATGCCCAAATCTCATTGGTATTAGGTTCATTTGGTCCTTCATGTATTTTAATTTGTTTCCTTATTGTTTTCCTATTTATATTAAGTGTTCGGCTTGTTTTTGAAACCATTCATTTTTTCATTGTTATGTCATTTACTGCACAAGTTGTAAGTATATGCTTGGCAGCATTACAATCTTTGATGCATGATTTTGGGCCTATAATATGACATGCATCATGTATATTTTCAATAATTTTATCATTTTAATCATCCATGTTAGATGTTATTAGTCCTAATGTGTACATTATTGATCTCATCTTAATCAATTTTATCAATGAAATAAATAATTGACATATTTGACTATCATACTGCAAACTATGAAAGAAAATATCCCAATTTTTTTGAGCTAGTCTTCTTGAATGGAGATCAGACATTTTTTTATGCATTGGTTTTAAAATATTTTCATCAACCTCAATTAAGTACTTGTCTTTTCTATGCATAATTCTTGGAGGTGTTGGTAATGGTGGAATTTGTTGAGAGAATGTTTCAAAACTATTATTACTTTCATTGTTTAGAGGTGGGATGCCATTAAATTCTTCATTGTTAATTTCTTCATTATATGTTTCCATGAATTTTTTTTGATGTTTTATTTCATAATTATTTGTTCCCATCAAATTTTATTCATTTATTAG
Organism: Torreya grandis; assembly: GCA_037957365.1. Classification (NCBI taxonomy): domain Eukaryota; kingdom Viridiplantae; phylum Streptophyta; class Pinopsida; order Cupressales; family Taxaceae; genus Torreya; species Torreya grandis. The sequence continues at coordinate 4,367 of JARHVA010009179.1, forward strand.
GAGTGAGCCATTATACATAGACTCATCATCAACAAAACAAAAAAAATTGGAACTTTGAATGTGAACTTCTAACATTAAATAATTCATTATTATTCATTTCATTATGGTCAATTTCATTATTATTGATTTCATTATCGTCAATTTCAACATTATTCAATTAATTATAATCAATTTCATCATTTCTTAATTTATTATCGTCAATTGGCTCATTATTTATGGCATTCAGTTCATCAAGATTAGGGTTTATACCTTGTTTACCATAAAATTTTTGCATTAGTATATTTTGTTTCTCTTTTAAATATTATAATTCTTATGGTTTTTTTCTTCAAAAAATTCCTCTTCCTCTTTGAACGTGATCTAGAACCCATCAAATGGGACAATTGATAACTTTTCAAAGGTGCGGTTAAGTACATAGGTACATAGAGAATATTTGTAGGGATAAAAGTCTCAATTTGGGATAAAAATATTCATTTATAAGTGAGATTATCACTAAAATAATAATAATGCAATCACATTATATAGCATGATCACATTACTAAATAACGTGATCGTGTTATGTTTTCTTAGCACACCCAAGCCATTAGGGAGTTGAAAATGATAATAACATGATTGTGTTACTAAATAACATGATAACATTGTGATTTCCATAAGGTCCCAACACACCCAACCCATTAGAAATATGATATTGATAATAACAAGATCACGTTATTTCCCATACAAGCTATGGGGTTGACAATTGGTAATGATGATAGAGTGTTGCCTATGTTAACAAATATGTGATCACTTTATTAAATAACATGGTCATGTTATACTTAATGTAGATAAGGGATTATAGATTACAGATTAAGGTAAATTAGTGCATAGGGTTTATGGATTAGGGATTACAATTTATGTTTAAGAAATTAGTGATTACAATTAAGGTCTAAAGTGAAGGTGCATGGCTACAGGGACATTTATTAATACTTGGAAAAATAAATTCTAAGCATGTTGAAGCCACAAAAAATAATAATAAGTCATTAATAATAAAATATTATTTTGGGTTACCATTATACCTTAGATGTCATCATGTAGATTGAGTGAATTAGTCAAATGGGTTAATCATTCATGTGATTTAAGCTAAATTGAGCCATGTGAACTTAATTATTAGTCTAGAAAACATTTTAATTTGGGATAAAGTGACTGGTTCAAGTTTTAAAGAGTTTCTCTTGGTGTTTTAGAGTTTAGGGATTAAGAACTTTAAGGATTATGGCTTAGGGTACATAGGTTTTATGCTACATTTATACAATCGTGTAGGTAAGTAAGGAAAATTTGGGAGCCTTAAAACTATATCTATGATTATATAATGTGAATTTGGGATCAATTATCCCCTACATCATCATAAATTGAGCCTATGAAGTCAATTGTTGTAATGAGGGATGCAATTTTAACCAAGTTCATCCTTGTGAACCTAAATCTTAATGTGTGTGTGTGTGTGTGTGTGTGTGTGTGTGTGTGTGTGTGTGTGTGTGTGTGTGTGTGTGTGTGTGTGTGTGTGTGTGTGTGTGTGTGTGTGTGTGTGTGTGTGTGTGTGTGTGTGTGTGTGTGTGTGTGTGTGTGTGTGTGTGTGTGTGTGTGTGTGTGTGTGTGTGTGTGTGTGTGTGTGTGTGTGTGTGTGTAAAGGATGTTAATTGAGGATAAATTTATTATTTTAGGGTTTAGGGTCTATAATTTAAAGGGTTTGGGGTTTATGTCTTATGGCTTAGGGTTTAATTTAAATGGTATAGGGTAACTTAGGGTTTAAGATATTAGATATAGGGTTCAATCACTAAGGTAATTAAAGAACACTTGAGCTACTTATGACACCTATTTATGACTTGATTAACTTCATATTTATATTTCTAATAAAAGTAGGGTCAATTATTCCATGTACATGTTATACAATCGATTGAGCCATAAATTTTGTTTTACGGGCTCAATTTGCCTAGATCACATAGGGAATGGTACAAATTGTATAATTGGATCAATTAATGATAGATGATTGATATTTTGATTTTGACCCAAATCATATCTTGCTATTAAATACCCTCAAATTGTCCTCAAATGACTCCTCGATTAAAATAATCAACTACCTCTCTTCTTCTTTGGTTAAGTAGGTTTAAGGGGCTCAAAATAGCCCCAATTTATTGAATATATGCATAGAGATAGATTGGTACTCCAAAGGATTTATCCATAGGTTTAAAAAGTGCATAAATCAAATGACATCTAATGATAAAATTAGTTATATCATAAGGCATGTATGTTTATGGCATACATAATGGGCATTAGGGCATAGGGATTACAATTTAAATGTTTTAGGGATCACTAGGGATTAGGGCATAAGTTTAAGTTCAAGGACCTATATATTAATGTCTAATCACTAGATATTCTATGTGTTTAAACTAGATTCTTACTACAAAGGATGTTAATTAGGAATAAATTGAAGTTGGTAAATACCATGTTTTTTTAGTAGGGAATACAGAGACTAGTTTCATGTAAATATATTTCCATCATTTCATAGGAATAAATATAGGTTTGTAAATACCCAACTTATTATTAACCAATTTGGTAATTGCATAGGTAGTATAAGACTCAACATATATAAAATCATATAATATGAGGTGTTTCCAAAATAAATATTTATGTGATGATGCAAATGTATGTTAAAATTTAGATTATCTCACAATATTTCTAAGATGATCCTCCCATATTAGTTTTTATATATATTCATTATCTGGTAAATATAACTTCCCATGATTATATAAATTCCATATTTTAAGTATAAATTTGGATTTGACTTACAATTGAGAAAAGTATAATATATTTATCCACATTCTAATATTTATGAATAAAATTGAAACCAAGTTCACATATCTTATCCACATTAATTAATAACAATGAGGATATCCTAAATTAGATGTATACATGGAAAATATTCTACTAGGTTGATACTTCTATTCTTATTATTGATGTTCAAATCAAACTACTAAATAGAAGAGGATGATTTATAATGTAATTTTTTTATGTAGCCTTTTATACATATATAAAATTTGAAGTGAATTATGATATGTGTGGATCATAGTATCATTTATAAACATGTAATTATTCTAAAGCTTACATGCTTGGATAATGTAATGAGTCTCAAAGACATATTTGGGATAGTTCGTTATCATAGAAATGAATATTTCACTATGATAAACAACTAGGGGACCATTTTGAGTGATGATGTTTCTAAGGTCATAATAAAAAACATTAGTATTTATATATAAAAAAATTCTAATGGAAATTAACATAATAACTAGAAAACAAATAAAGTATGCATTTAATTATTTATGTTGTTGGATGTTTACATGAATTTTTATTTGTTTCCACCTTTGGGAACTTGATTCATATGCCAAGTTACATGAGAGTTACCAAGTAGAAATTGTGAACAAGGAATCCATAGAGGGGAGATTAGTATAGTGTTAGTTAAGAAAACCAAATCAAAATTAACATACTAAATACCAATACCTTTAGCCTATATACTAGGGAGAGCATAGGTAACATGCATACAATGAAAATAAAACTAGAATATAAAAAAATCATAATTTTACCTTCCTTGTATCTCCAAAATAGTTTTTTGAAGTATCTTTCTCAACTCTGTGCATCAATAAATCTTTATCAATGAAGCTCCATTTTATACACCTTTCCTTAGTACCTTAACTTAGCTAGTTGGCTTATTATTTTGGCATGGTAACATTACTTTAAGAGATTTTTAGAGGTATTTTGGTATAATAACATTATACTAATTAAAATTGTTGATCAATAGGTATGGACTTATATTTATAGCCTCCAAAGTTAACTCTCACTTAAGGTGAGTTAAGGTAGAGTTTAAACATGGAATGAGTTCAAACTAACCCTAAGTGAGTTGAGGCTAACTCTAGTTGAGTTAAAAATGTTTCATTTAATTATTATTTTCAATTAATAGGAATGAATCTCAAATTATATATTTTTAGATATTTTGGGAGAGCTTGACAACTCATAAATGATGAAAAAGGCTTGATATTTTGAATTTTTGAATTTCCATTTTTATATATTCATTAATTGTAAATGAATAATTTATCTAAGAATTTAATATGGTTTAATTAGTTTATTCATTTTGATTACCATTTTAGCTCTTTTAAGAATTTTTTAAGTTCCCAACTTAATGGGTCTATAGGCCAAACTATCAATTGTTAGGTTACAAGGTGACAGGAGATGAATTTGTGAGAGGTTATTATTACATACAATAGAATACCCAAAACATGTATGTCTCAACACGATTATGAGCATCAATTGAATGATGTGTGGGTGAAATTAGGATGTTTAATGATTCCTAAGATTAATTTGTAATGTTTGGTAGAACTCAGTCTCAATTTTAGTTAGAACCCATTTATGGCCAAAATAGGGTGTCTATAGTTTTCCCTTATTTGGGAAGGAAATACAAATTTAGAGGCATATTAATGTCTTCTCAAAGAATGAAAAGGTCTTATATGCCTAATTCCCTAAAAGGTGATGAATGAGCTATGGATTCCCCCTCAGGGGAGTAGTTGATAAAGAAGGTTGGTGATCAATCCCTTGAAACAAGGAAGATTATGGGACCCAAAGGTAAAAGGGGTGGAAAATATTGATTTGCCCATAGGTAGTTATAGTCATTAGCATAGTGAGATTCCCTAGTTGGGCAGATAAAAATGATGATTTGCCCAAAGGTAGTTATAATCATCAAAAGAACAAGGTAAAATAAAATGATTTTCCCAAAGGTGGTTATAATCATTACAGAAAAGAAAAAGTAAAAATATAATGATCTATCCAAAGGTGGTTATAATCATTAGTAAAAGGAAAACATGCACCGGTTGGGTGGATAGAGGTAATGATTGGCCCAATGGTGGTTATAGTCATTAAAAAAATGAAAAGGTGACCTAATTGGGTCCATAGAGACAATGATTTTCCCAAAGATGGTTATAATCATTATAAAAATGAAAACATGCTCTTTAGGGCAAGAGAATGAGACTGATTTGCCCAAAGGTAGTTATAATCATTGACATTGTGGTTTGGAATAATATGAAAAATTGGAAAAGGAGGAGTGTGTACTAAATCCATACTCATGAAGTAAGATTAAGCTATTATAAAGGAGAAATATGAATTTGTTTTACCTACTAGTATGGAGATGCACTTCTTTACTAGTAATGATTAAAATTCATTCATGATTTAACTACTCTGTATTTAGAAAATGAGTTAGAAAGATTGAAAATTTTATAGGTGACCAAGGATAATTACCACAAAATCATTTAATGTGATCTTTATTGAGCTAATTTTTTTTGTAGCACATTATATTATGCACCATGATATAAAACACCATGATAACTTAGCTGAAATATGCATAAGGACTAACATGCAATCCAATAAATAATTTAAAACAATACACCAATGATAAAAACCATTTTGATAATGTTGATGTATGAATATGGATGGACTTATGTATAATTCTCAAAGAATCATCCAATGAAAATAGGTATACTAAGTCAAGGAACAAAAATGAAATCAAACAAACAGGTAAACAAATAAACAAACATGAATACAAAACTCTAATAAACAAAAAACACAACAAAACACCAAGAAAAAAATGAAAAAAATAATCAAAACAACATGAAACAAAACTAAAAAATGGTTAATCAAAATGTTAGTGTAAATAGAGGGAAAATTATTCATGCATATGTAATAGAGGTGTTACTTTTGGTGACAAGGTGAACCCTAAACTAGACAACAATGATGTAGGTATAACAACACAAGAATAATAACACAATGTTTCCCCTAGGTTATAGGAAAAAATAAAACATAAGATGAGAAAAAATTCCCCTAGGCTATAGGAGATAACAAAATAAACAAATGAAATGGGGGAAAATAGAAGAAAATGATGGGGTAGTCAAGCTGACTCTAGATGCACTAGGCAAGTGGGCGTTGCCTACATAGTTCCATGGATGAAAGATCCAATAGAAATTTAGGCCAAATGAAGTTCTCCTAGGATATGGGATAGAATAAAATGATGATAAATAAAAACATGATTTTGTTTTAAATGAATATGGAAATGGTCTCACAAAATGGTGAGTGCATTTGAAGTGGTTGCTCACAAAATGGTGAGAGCATAAAATGAATCTAAATGGTCATTAGTGTATCAAAGTCGAATACATAATGCTCACCACATAAACTCATAAAATTACTAGAGAATAAGGATTGAGGCCAAAAATAATGGGGAAAATAAATGACAAGTGGTTACTCATGAAATATCTAGGAGTCTCAAAATCTTTAAGGCAAAAAAGTGGTAAAAAAGAAAGAAAGGTACAACCAAGCTAACTTGAGATACCCCATGTATCCAAGTGCTTCCTATTTAGTCTGTATGAACTTCAAGCCCTCAGGCCAATGTAGTTATTCTAAAAATTAGAGGAAATAGACCAAGTTTGTGTAGAAAATAAATTGAACAAATAAAATGGCCCATCCTAATTTTTTTTGGCTTTATATCTCGCATGAAGATTCTAATCCAATTTTCATGATTTTGTGATTGTTTAAGATTTTTAAAATTTTAAGTGTCTTAGGTTGCTTAAAAAATGGTGAGATCATGGATAAAGGGTGACTAATCTAACCTCAATGTGAATCAATCACTATCTACATAGTCCCATTAGGACCTGAAGTCACTATAGTTCTACCTTATAGTAGAGGATTCAACTAGGTAGCAACAAGTTCACAAATAAGGAAAATGTAATAGTATAACATAGGAATGGTAAGGTGATATGGTAATGCATGGTAAATGTGTTGCACCTAATTTTATCATAGGTGGGTATAATTAGGAAATAAAAACATTGGTTAATGATACTAATTTTCCCAAAGGTAGTTATAATTAGTAGCATGGAGTGGGACACTAATTTTCCCAATGGTAGTTATAATCAGGAACACTCATAGTGAAACCAAATAAAAAATGAAGGATGCAACTACCAAACCATTATCATACTGGTCTAAGATACTTCCTCTATCTAGAATATTAAATCAACTATTGGTACTTGATCTGAATTCATATGTTGAAAGTGGTTGAAGAACCAATAGAATGGAACCAAAGTCAAAGGGTTGGGTAAAGAGGATAAAAATAACTTTGGTAAATGGGGAAGGTATGGTAGATCAATGGAAGGTATGATACAAATAATGTGAAGATGTGGTACAACATAAACATGCCTCATAGATAATTCTTTAGGTCTCTCAAGTGAAATAATGCTTGAGGTGTATGATGTTCATTGGCTCATTAAGTTCATCTCCATCTAGTGTAGTGAGAATGTATGCTCTAGATCCATAATTATCAATAATGACATATGGTCTTATCCAATTGGATTTTAAATTTCCATTCTTATTCTTCTTAGCTATGGTGTTATTTTGGTTTTTTGAGAGCAATATCACCAAGCTCAAACTCTCTGTGTTTGACCCACTAGTTATATTAGCCATGGAGTCTATTTTGGTATGATTGAAGGATTTTGATAGTGACCATACATTTTTAATCAAGTAAATCTAGTTTTTTTAGGTGAGCTAATCTATAATACTCATCATCTAAGATGTGTTTTCATGAGATGCATAGATAAGGTAACTCAACATCAATGGGAAGAATGGCCTCATTGCCATAGACTAGAGAATATGGAGTTGCACTTGTTAGAGTATAGTAATTAATGTGGTATGCCTAGAGGGCACATAAGATTCAGAGGTGCCAATTATGGCTAGCTTGATTGACAATCTTTTTAAGGATGTTAATAATGGTTTTATAGATGCTTATGCTTGGCCATTACGTTATGGGTAATATGTAGTAGAAAAATGTTGGGTGATATTGTACTTGGTAGAAAGCATTTTGACATCCTTGTTCTTAAATGATCTGCCATTATCTAATATAATGTCAAATGGCATACCGTAGTGACAAATGAGATGATTGAAGATGAACTTGGAAATCTATTTTTGAGTCATGTAAGTGAGGGGTATAGCTTCAACCCACTTAGTGAAATATTTGGTAGTAGTAAGGATATGTTTATAGCCATCAGATGAGGTAGGGTTAATATTTCTAATGAGATCGAGTCCCCATATTGCAAATGGCCATGGTGTAAGCACCAATTTTAGTGTTTTGGCTAGGGCATGAATAAATTTGGCATGCCTTTAACATTTTTCACACCTTTTGACATAAGTAACTACATTTTATTCCATAGTTAGCCAATAGTAACTAGTACACATGATCTTTTTGGATAGGATAACCTTACTGGTGTGGGCTCTACATACTCCTAAATGAACTTATCGTAATGATAATATTTCTTTTATTGAATTTAAATAATAAAGTAGAGTTATATCAAAGTTATGGAAGTAAAGGTTGGGCTAAGTAAGGTAAAGCAAGAATCTTTGTGGGTAAAGGCCTTTTGTTGTTTATGTGATAGCTTTGGTGGCATGTATGGTTATAAAGGTAATTATAAAGGTCTAAGTACTAAATAGAGCTAAGAATAAAAATATCACAAATCATTATGATGGTTAAAGGTTCATGAACAGGCACTATAATATTTTTAATGAGGAATTGATATTCTTTTGCTTTGTCTATGTGATAGATCAAGAACCAATGGTGGCCATGGCATCCACTATCATGTTACTGGCCCTACATATTTGTTCAAGCTATATGTCAATAATCTATATTTTGAGAATGTCAATCATGGCTTTGTATGGCACCATCTTATCATCTTTAGTTTGAAAATGGTCTATAATTAATTACGGATTAACTAAGAATCACCATAAACCATGAGATGTTGAATATTCCATTGTACTACCTAGTGAAGCCTTGAAATGAGTGATTCATATATGGCCATGTTGTTAGTACAAGGAAATTTGATACATAATGTTCTAGGGATAAGATCCCCTTATAGTGTAATAAACAATAAGCCTAACCTCATTCCATGGGATGAGAATGATCCATCAAAATATAGATTTTAGTACTACTCCTCAATAGTTGTTTCAATGATGGTCATGATGGATTCACCTAGTAATTGAAAAGTGAGGGGTTTGGTATCTACACAGGGATTTTCAACAATCTGATCTACAAATACTTGTCCCTTTATGGCCTTTTTATTGACATAATTGATCTCAAACATACTCAAAAGCATGATCCATTTAGCCATACATCTTGTAAAGCTGTCATGGATAGTATATACTTGAGCAAATATACTTTGGAAATAACCATGGTCTTGTTGTTGAACATGTAGTGTTACAACTTCTGAGATGTAAAAACCCTGGTTAGACAAGATTTTTATATGAGTATATAGTTGTGTTCATATGTGACTAGTGTATGGATTACATAATACACATCATGTTATTTTCCATTGTCATCATGCTAGGCTAGAAGTGCCCCTAGGGATTTGTATGTGGTAGATGGGTACAATAGAAATGGCTTTTCAGGCATTGTCAGTAATAAAATAGGTGGATTGGAAATGTATTCCTTCAGTTGTTGAAAGGATTTTTGATAGTCTTCATCCCAATGAAATGTGATGCCCTTATTTAGTAAGTGTGTAAATGGTTGGAATTTGTTGACTAATTATGAGATGAATCACCTAATAGATTGAATCTTTCCCTATATATTGTAGATCTACTTCAAATTAGAAGGTGGTAACATCTTGTTAATGACATGCACTTTGGTAGGATCACTTCAATGCCTTGGTGAGAGATAATAAATCCTAATAATTTTCTTAAAGTAAAACCAAAAATATACTTCTTGGGATTAAAACTAACCTTGTATTCATGAAGCATCTCAAATATTATTCATAGTGTGATTGGGTGATCAACATGGGTCTTTGATATACCCAATATGTTATCAACATAGTCTTTAATAATTTCATGCATCATATCATGAAATATGGTGGTCATGGCTCTTTGTTATGTGGCCCCAACATTCTTGAGGCTGAATGGCATAACCTGATAATAGAACATCCCCCATGGTGTGGTGACTGTTGTCTTGTGTTGGTCTTCTAACATGATCCTAATTTGATTGTAACCTAAAAATACATCCATAAGTGAAAGCATTTCATCCCATGTTGTGAAGTCAACTATAATGTCAATATTCAATAGAGGAAAGTCATCCTTTGGGTAGGCCTTATTTATATATCTAAAATTAGTGCAAATTTTGATTCCTTTTGGCTTCTTACTAATAGGTAAAATATCTTAAATCCACTCTAAATAGTTGAAAAATTAGATACATCTCCCTTTTAAGAGATTTTCTAACTCTTTCTTTACTAGTACAATAATATGAGGATGTATCTTGCACAATTTTTTATTCACATGTTTGGCATTGAGATATATAACAAGGTGGTGTACAACTAAGGTGGGGTCCAAACCTGGCATGTCTGAATAGGCCCAAGTAAATATGTCAACAAATTCCCTTAGAAGGGATATAAAAAAATCATATTCCTCCTTATTGAGAGGTGTGTTGGGGCCAACATACCCCCATTTTCTTGAAAATTGGGGCCTTTGAATGCTTTGAACCTTAACACTAAAAATTTGGCATGTTTGAGAGGTATTAGAATTTGAAGATCATTCTCTTTGATAAAATGGCTTATTCTCTTTTTATTATTGAATTTTAATTTGCCTAATCGTGCTAGTGATTTACCTTATGAATGAAAAGTGTAGGTTTTATGGAGATTCTACTGGTAAATGTTGATCAAAAGTTTCACAACATAGTACAACATAGGCTTTTACTAGCCTTTGGTCTGTGGGGAGTAGATCTTGACCTTCTTTAGTAAAACCCTAAGCCTAAAACCCTTGGTTCAAGTTAAAATCTTGGTGGGAACAATTTTATAGGAACATTTGGTCTTATTGTAGACATAAGCCTAATTTTATATTAAGGATTAGTTGTGTTTCATAAACATGAACAAACCTTAACATAAAAATATGTTTAGTCCTCATGTATTTTTTCCCCTTTTCATTTCCTATTTTCCCTAACCATGTCTAAAGATGGTTTTGCAGGGTTCCTTTTTATATTTTCTAACGTGGTCCCTTTTAATTTATGCCTTAGCCTATGGTTTTAATCCTAAAGCCCCATAATATTTATTAATACAAATGAGACCTTAGCCTTAGTGTCTTAGCCTAAGTTCTTTATATCCTACGGGTCCTAACTTAACGTCCTCATTTCTTCATAGATCCAATGATCCTCATTTCATCACGGGACATGATCTAATGAAGTGAAAAAAAATTGAGTTTTGGCCTAAAGAACATGCATCTTGAGAGATCTAATGGTCCTCACTTTATCTGATCCAACAAAGTAAAGAGTTCTAAGAAAAGTGAACACTTAACTTTGGGATCAATCATGTACAATTATCTAGACCATCATCTGATAGTCCTCGCTATTTCTTGAATTTTAATCCAAAAGTCCATTGACAAGTTATATGGACCCTATGGGGTGTTAATATTGTTTGGAGTAAGTGTGTAAGTGCTTGGTTTTTATCTGGTCCTTCATTGTGTTCATTTGGACATTCTAGTCAAGTGGTAAAAAATTTGAGTAAGTAGTTTGCTGACATCACCACTTCCACGTATGGATGAGTTAAGTAAAATTGGTCATATGGGTATGTTCACATTTATGCCAAGTTTATATGCCCAAAGTTTTAGGTCATCTACATAATCACATCAAAATTTATTAGCCTTCAAAATTGGTTTCTCAGAAAAAAATATCATTTTCCCATAGCTATTTTTTAGGGAGTCTAAAAGAGCCTAGTAGGCATTTTCATTAGGCCATATCTCTCATATGCTACAACATCAGAAGAAATGATCAAATGAGTTTGTTCAATTTGTACAAGGAACATTTTTTCTAAGTTTGAGTGCATGAGACATAGCGCGTCAAAAGATATAAGTGTGCAAATTTGGCTTCTAAGTAATTTAACTATTTTTTTGACAAGTATATGAACATCATGCAAAATCATGGAAAAGGGCTCATTTAAATATTTTATAGGTGTATTTATAAAGCTTCTAGGAGTAGAAAATACAATGGGTTTGTTTTTTTTGGTATTAACTCTATTCCCTACAAATTTGGTGCCTTGATGAGTTCTATGCTTTAAGATAAAAAATTACAAAGTTGGCCAAAAAAATAGATGACAGTTGCACAGAACTCAAATTTAATTCTATGCAAAAAATCATATGAGCTTAAATTTGATGGTCTTTGGGACATCAATAATGGTCGTGCGAATGTCAAATGATGGTCACATAGACATCAAATTTAAATGTAGGTAAAAAAATCACATGAGATTAAATTTGATGATCTTCAAAATGTTAAATATGGTCATGCAAACATCAAATGGAAGTGAAAATAGAGCCTAGTGGGTATATTGAACATGTCATATCTCTTATGTGCTACATTTTAAAGAGAAATGGTTAAATATATTTGTTAAATCTCATGCAAGGAATATATTTGCCAAGTTTGAGCTCATGAAACATAGCACATCAAAGGTTATGAGCATGCAAAGTTGACCTTCAAAGAATTTTGGCTGGTTTTCAAAGTCCAAATAGAGCCTAGTGAGCATAATGAATAGGTCATATCTCACATGCATTGTATCTTATATACAAATGACTGAATGGGTTTGTTAACCCTCATACAAAGAAAATTTTCACTAAATTTGTGCTCATGTGACATAATCCATCAAAATTTATGGACGTGGAAAGTTTTCCTCCAACGCATTTTTTACTATTTTTCCAGATAGCCAAATTTTCAAGTTGCAAATTTATCTGAGTGAGCATATTGGTAAGGCCATATCTCACAAGTGATATAGGTTCAATAGAAATAGTCAAATGGGTTTTTTCACATTTATGACAATATCATATGTACCAAATTTTAGCTCACCTACTATTTCACATCAAAAGATACAAAGACCTCAAGTTGGTCTCCTAGATATATTTCACTATTTTTCCATACATTTTTCAGAGAGCACAAACAACCTAGGACTTCACCAACACAGGGACCACCAGCTAGTTAATAATATTCTATTTTGTAAAATTTTGTGACATTTTGAAATAAAATATTTCATGGAAAAGGTATATGTGAGTTTGTTAGCATATTTGCCTATATGTCAGTCCATTTTGGAAAAACAAATATATGCTGTAACTTGGTAAAAAGGATAGCTGTCCTTATCTCTAGGGTATTTTCTATCTTATGATTGACCGGTATACTACCTTGTTCTTATATAAAAGGTAGTATTTTTTTCATTTTGTAAGGGGGGAATTTTGAGCAAATTGTATACTTGGAGAAATTAATTCAACTTAATTTTTTTGCAGAGATTATATGTGGCTATGTTAATAGTTATTATCTTTTTCCCAATTGTTGGTCAATGCCTTGAATTTGAATGGTCTCTTGAATGTTGAGCTATATTATGGCTGCAGGGTTGCTAATTTGTGTTGAACTAGATTAGTTAAAAATATTTGAGTTTATTTTATTTTATTTTCTCTAGATTTGGATGTGTATATGTTATTCAAATTTTGGGAGCTAATATATAAAGTTAATTTGATATTTACTTGTGCCTTTCATACTCTCCTTAGAAGTTGTCTAGTTAGTAATGAAATTTGAGCTCATGTTATTTTGCATTATTAACTAGTTCAATGTATGCTTAGTTTAATGGAGACTTTGTCATTTTGTTCCAAGTTAAGACTAACAATCACCTATGTTTTTTCTTCCCTACCTTTCCTCTCTTGCCCGCTTTTTAAAATATTCTCTTTAGCTTAGATTTCATTGTAAATATCCATTTAGAATAGTTTGTAGTCAACTTTATGATCATAATCCATCATCAACAACAAAGATATACATAAATTCAGGATGAAGGTGGCTCTCAACCACCAAATCATATAAATATTGTGGACAAATTTTGCATTTCTCTACTTCTATTTCATCACAGGCAATTAGAATTGCCACAAACTATAACTCATGCCCTAGATTCTTAGAATCCTAAAATGAGAAGTATTCTTCAACACTAAGAACACCTGTGACGCAAATGTAAGCATCAACAAGAGTAGCTTCACTGGCTCTAGAAGGAGGGCACAAATTTTTATAAATTTGTAGGATCTTTACTAGTTTTAGTGCATTTTGATCAAATATTGGTGTATTTTTTAACTATTTTTGTAATTCTTTGCTCATTTTTGTAAAGATAATTAATCTTCATGGTTTAAGACTAGTCTTTGTGCTTATTTAGACAAAGATTGTATTATTTAAAGATATATGGTAAGTTCTAGCAAGGATAGCTTAAGATTTGAAAATTTAAAGTATTTGAGGTTATAATAGCTTGTTTTGATAAAAGATTAGTATATATTTCAAAAATATGGGTTCATTTGAACTTTTATTATAAAGACTAACCATATTTATGTAATTGGGGATATTTATTTTAGCTAGCTTAGTTAAAATTTGATGCCCTTTTCAATTCTTTATATATACAATTATAAAATTAGCTTAATATACAAGTTTAATCCTTATTCTTTACAAATATTTACTTGACACATCATATTTCAAACATGATCTTCAATCTTTGAGCTAAAATTATCCAAATCAAGACTGAGGTGAGAAAAATCTTCAAGCTCCCAATCTACTTCACTATCTCAGGGTACTCATGTGTTCAAGGTATGGCTTGGCTAGGTGGCTCTTCAATCAATATACTAGGTATAGTGCATGATTTTCCTTGAAATTTATAAAGGTCTTTTTCTTCTTTCAACCCAAATAATGATGTTATTGTTGAAGAACATATTAAGTCATTCGAAGCTGATATGAGATTGTTGAAAGTATTTCATGAAGATGTAGCATGTAAATTATTTCAATTTACTTTTAAAGATGCTACTTATAAATGGTTTCTTAACCTTCTATAGGATTGTATTACTATTTAAAATTCTTTTAACAATATCTTCATTGATCAATTTGACAAAATTGTTAGTCCATGTATTCTGTATCAGTAGTTCATCACCATTAGAAAAGATGTTAATGAAACCATTAGATCCTTTAATGCTAGGTTCTAGAAAATATTTAACAGAATTGTAGCCCCTTATAGATCTAAAGAGGATTTAGTCTTAGATATTTATAAATATGTTATATATCCCTTGACCTCTATGTTCCTAAAAAGATCTCTTCTAGTCATAAACACATTGACCCAAGCTTATTCTAAAGTGATGGTTATTAGTGACCAAATCTAACCCCGGAGTCAAATTGTGTATTCTATGCCTAATAAAAATTTGAATTGGCTCATCCAAAATGTCATTCATAGTATTCCTACTTTAAAACCAATTTGGAACCATTTTCCCTTAATTCATACATATCTTGGCAAAAAACTAGAATTTATGAATAGCACTACAAGTGGATTTCATCCACAAACTCATAGAACTCCAATGCCCACAGCTAGTAATAATGCTCCAATTCATGAACCTGAGACACCAAAAAATTCAAATGATTTGATATTATGAATGATCCATAAACTTAGCACTAATTTTCTATAGTTTCAAAAACAAGTATGAAATACTAGGGAAAGTTATGACAAAAATTATGCTTCTTAAAGGTTTGATAATCCTCTAGATGAGTTCTATAGCAATAGTAATGTATTGTCTAAAGACATACACATGAGTTTCAATGATATTATTTTGGATAATCATTACAATATTTTTGAAACCCCTAAAATCAGGTCTAATCAAGACTTTGTTGTAGGGAAATTTGCATTCATAGGAACATCTCAAGGTTTCATATAGGCCATTGATTTTTCATTTGAAGATGGAGATGAAGATAATGGTAAGCCAATTAAAGAAATTGCATCTGAGACAACTTATATTCTTGAAGATGTAAAATAAGTTACAATTGAAGATCAATACGGCATCATCATTGATACACCTGCAGATGAAGAAGAAGAGTTGCTAGAAGTGGATATGGATCAAGTACAAAATGATCTTTCTTCAAAAGGTAGTCAGGAAGGCAACCCACATAGGTTTATTTCTAAAATAAAGAATACCCTTGAAGAGGATGCTTATTGGCAGTAGTCATGCTATGATTTTCTAAATGGGATTAAGGATCTAGAGATATTAGATGATAGAATAGGATAACACATGGATGTTTCATCTGAGAATTTCACCAATGATTTAGAGTTCCCAAAAGATGATATTATCTAGGAGGAATCAAACCAAGACCAGATGAAGCTTGATTGGATAGAAGAGTTACCTTTCTTCATCTAAGGTGAAGATGAGGCACGTGAATTAAATCAAGAATTGTCATATGACTTCATTAAGAGGCCTATAATATGGGACCAACATGTTTGTCATAATGATATTTTGGATGGACATCATTCAGTTGATTAGGATGAAGATGCCTTTTGGGATGAATTGGAAGATTTTTGTGTAAATATTTGTAGTCCACTTCCACCTCATAAAGAACTTAATGAAGAAAGTAGTCTGAAGATGCAAGCCAAGCTATCATTATTGAGTGAAGATGATTTAGGCCAATACCTATCTATGGATGAAGTAGAACTGACACTCCTAACATAAAGTAGGAGAATTTGGGAAAAATGTAATTGGGTCTTAGAGTCATATCTTTGATCCATGCATTTGAGGAGGTTGATAGGAGATCAAGTCACACCATCCAAAATATAAAAGCATACAAATGCCCCTATCTATAGGAAGATGACATTAGAAAATACTCAAGTTTTAAGGTGCTATAGTAGATTAAATTATTTTCCATTTCATCTAGGAGGTAAGTATTTTATGAAGTTAGTATAGGGCTTAGATTAGTTTCTTTCTTGATATTTTTTTCCTTCCTATTCCTTTTTTGTACATAAGCATGTATATATTTATTTGCTTCCTACTTTTTTTCTTCTTGTTGTGTGTTTGATTTTGTTTCTTTATTTCTTTCTCTTAATAAGTTATTTTGAGATAGCCTTAGCTTAAATTTGTTAAAATTTACTCAAAATTCCAAAATATTCAAGAATTAAGGTATGAACCTCATACTCATGTTGACCATAGTTTGAATCATAATCTTGATGTCATAATTAAGGAAAACTAGTAAAGACTGATGAATAAGTTAAATATTTCATAGGAATTTATACATTATCTTAACATACACTTAGTTTTAAGAAGAATTGTGTGTGTGAAATGAAAGATTAACCTATTGAGACAAAACCATTTTTGCACTTAACAAACATCCTTGTATTGAATAAAGGTTACAACTGAAGGAAATAGTCTAAAAAACAAACACTTGATCAAATCCCTAGACTTGGCTAACCTAGTTCCCAACCATTGTTGGAAGAAAAAAAATGATCTAAAAAATAAAAAAAAAAGAGTTTATTGTAAAATCAAAAGCATTGCAAGCAAAGGTGATTCTAGTAATCTCCATTGAGGATATGGATGCATGGTTGGTAGTGGAGAAAGGTATTGAGTGGAACCAAAGGCATCTCTATTGGGGCTATGGATGCTTGGCTGGCAGCAAAGTAATGCCCAAGCCTTCCCTAAGCTAAAAGTATGATTCTTAATGAATATATAAACATGCTTCTAGTCAGATGTTAATGATTAAAGGCATGAAATCTAGAAGTTACTTTATGAATCCTATGGTAAATAGTAAGTGGAATCTAAGCACACACACATGGCTATGTTTTAAAAGTTTGATCTTAATTTTACATACAAAAAAATTGTTTCAACTATGAACTGGTCTCGATGATGGCATTAATGAAGTGGAATAGATGGCTTATTTACCTATCAAAACTAGAGTCTCTAGGTTCTAACATATTATTATGTTTCCCTTGTGAGTCTCCATTTATTAAGGCCAACATAATCCCATTTTCTTGAAAATTGGGACCCTTAAGTGCTTTGAACCTTAACACTAAAAATTTGGCATGTTTGAGTGTTATTTGAATATAAAGATCATCCTCTTTAATAAAATGTCTTATTCTATTTTCATTATTAAACTTTAATTTGCCTAATATTACTAATGATTTACTTTGTGAATGGAAAGTGTAGGTTTCATAGAGATAATGCTGATAAATGTTGATCAAAAGTTTCACAGTGTGGTATAACCTAGGCTTTTATTAGCCTTTGGTCTATAGGGAGTAGATCTTGACCCTCCTTTAGCAAAACCCTAAGCCTAAAATCCTTGGTTCAAATTAAAATCTTGGTGGGAAAAATTTAATAAAAACATTTGGTCCTATTATAGACTTAATCCTAATTTTATATTAAGGCTTGGTTGTGTTTCTTAAACATGACCTAACCTTAACATAAAAATATGCTTAGTCTTCATGTATTTTTCCCCCTTTTCATTTCCTATTTTCCTTAACCATGTCTAAAGATGGTTTTGTAGGGTTCCTTTTTATATTTTCTAACATGGTCCCTTTTTTTTTATGCCTTAGCCTATGGTTTTAATCTTAAGGCCCCATCATATTTATTAATATGAATGAGACCTTAGCGTTAATGTCTTAGCCTAAGTTCTTTATATCCTATGGGTCCTAAGTTAACATCCTCATTTCTTCATAGATTCAATGATCCTCATTTCATCATGGGAAATGATCTAATGGAGTGAATAAAACCTATGTTTTGGTCTAAAGAATGTGCATCTTGAGAGATCTAATGCTCCTCACTTTCTCACTTTATCTGATCTAATAAAGTGAAGAGTTTTGACAAAAGTGAACACTTAACTTTGGGATCAGTCATGTGTAATTATCTAGATCATCATTCGACTATCCTCACTACTTCTCAACTTTTAATCCAATGAAGTGAACATAATATTGAAAATTCAAAAGGCTATGGATAGGTTATAGGTACCCTATGGGGTGTCAAGGGTGTTTGGAGTAAGAATGAAAGTGCTTGGTTTTCATTTGGTCCTTCATTCTGTTCATCTAGACATTTCAGTCAAGTGGTAAAAAATCTAAGTAGGTACTTTGATGACATCACCATTTCTATGTGTGGATGAGTCAAGTAAAATTGGTCATATGGGTGTGTTCACATCTTTTCCAAGTTTAGATGCCCTGAGTTTTAGGTCCTCTACATAATCACATCAAAAGTTATTAGCCTTCAAAGTTAATTTCTCAAACAAAATCTATCATTTTTCCATACTTAAGCCATTTTTTTAGGGAGTCCAAAAGATCTTGGTAGGATTTTTTATGAAGCCATATCTCTCATGTGGTGCAACTTCAGAGGAAATGGTCAAATGAGTTTGTTCACCTTTGTACAAGGAACATTTTCACTAATTTTGAGCTCATGCAACATAGTACGTCAAAAGATATAATTATGCAAAGTTGGTTTTCAAGTAGTTTTAGACTATTTTTCCGACAAGTATATGAACATCATGCAAAATCATGGAAAAAGGATCATTTTAACATTTTATAGGTACATTTATAAAGCTCTTAGGACCAGTAGATCAAATGGGTTTGTTCATTTTGGTATTAAATCCATTCCTTGAAAATTTGGTGCCTTGATGAGTTTTATGCTTCAAGATAAAAAATTTCAAAGTTGGCCAAAAAATAGATGAAAATCACACAGACATCAAATTTAATTCCATGCAAAAAATTATATGAGCTTAACTTTGACAGTCTTCGGGACGTCAATGACGATCATGTGAATGTCAAATGATGGTCACGTGGACACAAATTTAAACGTAGGTAAAAAATCACATGAGATTAAATTTGATGGTCTTTGGGATGTTAAATACGGTCACACAAACATCAAATGGAAGTGAAAATAAAGCTTAGTGGACATATTGAACATGCCATATCTCTCACACATTATAGTTTCAAGAGAAATGGTTTAATGGGTTTGTTAAACCTCATGCAAGGAACATGTTCACTAAGTTTGAGCTTATGTGACATAGTTAATCAAAAGTTAGGAGCATGCAAAGTTGATTTTCAAAGCATTTTGGCTAGTTTTTTGGGTCCAAACAAAGCCTAGTGGGCAAAATGAATAGGTCATATCTCACATGAACTACATCTTCAAGACTAATAGTAAAATGGGTTTGTTAACCCTCATACAAGGAATATTTTTGGTAAATTTGAGCTTATGTGACATAATGCCTAAAAAATTATGGACATATAAAGTTACCCTCCAACACATTTTATGTTATTTTTCTAGACAACCAAATTTTTAGTGTACAAATATATCCAAGTGGGCATATTGGCAAGGTCATATCTCATAAGCAATGTAACTTAGAGAGAAATGGTCAAATGGGTATTTTCACATTTATGCCAAAATCATATGTACCAAATTTTAGCTCACCTGTTACTGTACATCAAAAGATACAAAGACCTAAAGTTGGCCTCTTGGCCATATTTTGCTATTTTTCCATAATAATTTTTTAGAGAGTGCAAACAACAGTAGGGGACTTCACCAACATAGGGACCACCAACTAGTTAATAATATTCTATTTTGTAGATTTTTGTGACATTTTGAAATAGAATATTTCATTGAAAAGGCATATGTGAGTTTGTTAGCATATTTGCCTATATGTAGTCCACTTTAGAAAAACAAATGTATGTTGTAACTTGGTAAAAAGGACAACTATCCTTATCTATAAGGTAATTTATTTCTTATGATTGACCATTATATTTCTTTGTTCTTTTAAAAAGGTATTATTTTTTTCATTTTGTAAGGGGGGATTTTGAGCAAATTGTATACTTGGAGCAATTAAATTAGCTAAAGAATTTTACAAAGATTGTCTATGTGGTTGTGTTAATAGTTATTAGTTTTCTCCAAATTTCTGGTCAATGCCTTGAATTTGAATGGTCTCTTGAATGTTGAGCTATATTTTGGCTACAGGGTTGCTAATATGTGTTGAACTAGACTAGTTGAAAAGATTTTAGTTCATTTTATTTTATTTGCTCTAGATTTGGATGTGCATATGTTATTAAAGTTTTGGTAGCTAATCTATAAAGTTAATTTGATCTTTACTTGTGCCTTTGATATTCTCCTTAGAAGTTGCCTAGTTAGTAATAAAATTTGAGCTCATGCTATTTTGCATTATTAACTAGTTCAATGTATGCTCAGCTTAATGGAGATTGTGTCATATTTCTCCAGGTTAAGAATGGAAATCACTTGTGTTCTTTTTACCTACCTTTCCTCTTTTGCACCCTTTTTAATGATTTAATTTAGCTTATATTTCACTATAAATATCTATTTAGAATAGTTTGTAGTCAAATTTATGATCATAATCCATCATCAACAACAAAGATATACATAATTTCAAGACCAAGGTGGTTCCCAACCACCAAATCACATAAATATCATGGATAACTTTTGAATTAATCTAATTCTATTCCATTATAGACAACGAAAATTACCACAAACTGTATCTCATGTATTGGATTCTTAGAATCTTAAAATGAGAAGTGTTCTTCAACACTAAAAGCACTTGTGAAGCAAATGAAAGCATCAATAAAGTGTAGCTAATTTGATCCATTTTAGGTCATCTAGAGTCCTGAGGTTGACTTATGTAGTATCTTCTATGAAGAGAGTCAAGTCATATTCAATAATGGTTGGTAATGATGTGAACTGGCCTACAACTGGAAAGTCCTCTGGTTGGAATAGTTCTTCAAGATCTCCTAAATAATATGAATTGGAATCTCCCAATGGTAGGGATGGCCATGTTACAAATACTTTTGTAAATTATTTGGAAATTCAATCAAAGGAATTTTTTTCTACTAAACTAAACTCAAACCTGAAAGTAAGTTCATTATTGGTGATCTCTTGAGCTTCATTTGAGGAAAGGTGAACACCCCATCTAATGGTCTTAAAATAGGTTTTCACCAAAATACTGGCCTTTCTATTTACTTTTACCTTGGTCCAAAAGTGCCTCAAAGAGGTTTTCACTTTTGGACCTCAATGTTTTAATCTTTTATTTTCATCTAAGGGTGTTCACCCATTCTCCAAAATAGGTTGCAGGGTCCAGTTTGATAGAGAACTCTAATTTGTGTTATCCCAACGAAGCATTGTATCTTAGGCCTGGAAAATCACAAAAGGCCTCATCATGATCAAAATCATCTATAGGCACTATGGAATCTTATTGGTCCCAGGCTATAAGTTGAGGGTGATATAGAGGAAGTGGGTTATATCAGATAATTTGGGTAATGATGCAAATGTCATGTGGTTTAAACAGGTTATTATTGGCAAGATCTTCATAAATGCTATTATTAGACTCTACTTCACTATTGACATTGGCATTGAAACATGAATAAGATAGGTGGGGTCACCCCTAAGTGGTTTGAATCTGAGACCATAAGTTCCTTTGTACCAAGTTATAGATATTGGCTCAAGAGTACCCTATTGATTCAGACCTAGGCCTCCAAATTCAAAGGCTTGGTTTTCCATGATCTTATTAGGAATGGGATATTTGGAATTTTTGTATAAATTGACTAATTTGTCATTTCCCAACTAAGATTAATCATTGGCAAGTGGGTCCTCTTCTTGTCCATTGGCTGGTATGAAAATGATAGGGGCTACATTATGAAGTTTACCTTTTCCTTTTCATTTCCATTCCATGCAAGGTGGTTTAGATTTAGGTCTTCCAAGGACTTGGAGTTTTATAGAAGCTTGGAAATTTGAGATGTGTCAGGGGTCAAATACTCTCTTGGGCCATTGGTTGAGATGGTAAAATGATTATAAATTTCAAGAAGAGGCATATGTGGAGATAAGTCAAGGCTATTTGGGTCTATACAATTAGCCTCAGCTAATTCAACAAGTATGTCTTTGTTCTTTTTGGGAATTATATCTATGCCAAAGCAGTAGTTGTAACTTTCATACTAAACTTCTAAATGTTTAAAATGTTCATAGGGATGAAAATATCCATTGATGGTGATCTCCATGCTTGAGTGCAAGAACTTGAGACACTAATACAATGTTGAATGGACTGCATAAATTACATGTATCCAAGGTCTACCCAAGAGAAAATGATAAGATAAGTCTAGGTCTAACACATGGAAAAGTGTATCATGGGTCAAGGGCCCAATGATAATTGACAAGCTTATGGTGCCTTTTTATTTCCTTTCTTCATTTTATTAATCTTTTATAGTAATTTTTTTTTTATAGATTAGTTTTTGTATATTCAAGAGTTTTGATGAGCTTCAAAGACACAATATTTAGACCTGATCCATTATCTATGAGGAGATATTTGACTTTGTGTAATGTTATGAAAACTTCAATATATAGGGGATTATTATGGAGAGGGCCAATTAATGACATATTTCTTTGGTCAAAGGTCAACTATTATCTCAAGGATAGATGTCTAACCAAATCTTGGATTTTTATTGGGTTATGTTGTTTGGAACGTGGGATTAGCCTAGGAGTTCATTCTTGTGGATAGTAGACACACACAATAAATCTATAATGGATATTTGTATGGGTGTCTTTTGGATTTATTCCAAAATATCATATGGTTTTTTTCTTAACAGTGGTATAGGACTTGTTCCTAGCTAGAATAATGGGTCCATTTAGTTTTTTGGTAGGATGTTATAGGTCTAGAATGGTTATCTTAGACCGTCAAGTTGTGATTTCATAATTGAGATTGGATATAGAACCATTATTACTTGATAATGATGGATATGGGCTAGATAAGATAAGTATTTATTACCATACACTTGGTTATGGTCACAGGGCAATGATGAGTTATCAATATAGGGTCTTAAAATAGTAATCCCTAGTTCCTATTATGCTTGGTTGTAGTCCCAGGTCAAGGAAGGATTATTGGCATATATGGATTGATTGGAATTATTTATCAATGGTCCTAGTCTATTAGAATTTGGTCTAGGGTTAATGGTGATGGTTGAAACATGACCTACCATAATAGACCTACAACTTTATTTTAGTCATGTGCAAATGTGTGGTAAGTCTATTGATTGTTGGAATCATTTTAGCCTTGTTTCCTCCCATTCAGTTGACATTTTTATTATTTTTGATGATATTTATGTTGTTGTCATGGTGGCTATTGATACTATTTTTTTTATTATTCTAGCCTTCATTCTTGATTTTTTTGATTGTTATTGTTATGTAATAGAAAAGGGTTTTGGTAGATACCTAGGTTCTGATTAGACATAGATGCTCTATTATCCAATGTAATCTCCCCATTTTCCAACTTAATTTTGATGAGGTGTTTTATATACACATAATGACATAGATTAAGTCCATTAACACAATGGTATTCACAAAACTCATTATCTCTATACTAGTCTAGATATGAAATATACTTAGGGTAATGCTTTGGAATTGGCCAACTAATCATATTAGTTATAACTAGCTTGTGAAACACTATTTTTATAGGTTTACCAAGGTCATTGAAGATTCAAGGAATGGATCTTATTATTGGAGGAAGGTTTTTTAAAGATGGTGGTTGCTATATTTGTGGAGTTGGTCTAGGTTATTTCAAAGGTTATGCTTGATGAATATGCTACTGATGAGGAGTAAGTTTCATGTGCCATGTAGGATGAATAGATATTGTTTGCATCATTCAGACATGGTTTGACTTAGTTACTCCATTTAAAAAAACATTCTTATTATAGCTATATTACTTGGATTTCTCATAGTTACTAGCTGAGGTTAGTACTAATGCTTGTACTTACTCTTGGTTAGGGTTCTAACTTTGGCCTGTGCCTTATTTTTGGTTCTAATTTTGATTCAAGGAGGTTAACTTGATAATCCTTTTACTAATAAGGGAATTTTAAATTTTCAAACCTTTGTCTATGATATCTTTGAAAGTATGCACACACTAAAGCTCTAGATGATAGGATATCTCACTGTGTAAAATTTTAGTAAACACAACATCCAATTTTTTATTTGGTAAGTTGTGGGTGAAGCATATAGTAAGTGTTATCCATATCTATAGATAGATTTAAAATCTTTCACCAACTTTCTATTTGGATCGAGTTAAATCTAATAATTAAATATCATGCTCAAGATTATAGGAAAAATGCTTCACAAATTTATCTAAAAGGTCATCAAAATTAAATACATAATTATTTGGTAATTTGAGGAACCATGCCAAAAGAGCAAGCATCACTATAAGCCACTGGTTGGTAGGTTAAAAATAAATCTATCAAATGGGCCTTAGGGTCTCCTTTACCCTTGTATTTATCAAATTTTGTTGGTTCATAACTTGGAGGAAATGGTATCTAAATATACTCCATGTTGAATGGTTATGAATACACATCATCTAATTTGAACTTCTTTGTTTGCTTTCCTGCTTGAATGCTATAAATTGCATCCTTCATTTGTTGTAATTCTTTGGCTAAGAGGGTTGTTGGGCAGTCAAAGGTGGATTACCTTGACCTAAGTATAATGGAGGATTGGTTTATTATAAAATGTTGGTTTGATGAGTGAACTGACCAGGAATATGCATCTGAGGATTGGGATGTAGTTATTGAAATTACACATGTTTTTGGTTTATATTTTGGTTTGGATTTAGTATATAGACTTGGTTTATAGGGAATTAGGGCCATGATTGAAGAATATGGATCTAGGTAAAATATTGTGCCTACTAAGGTTGAGTAGGGGATTGTTATCGACTAATCAAACCTAGTTGAATAATGACAACTTATTGTAGACCAAGGCCTTATCTTTGGATCTATGGCATATGCTGAGTAAAAGGCAATTTCTACCTAAGTGGCACTTTTTGGATAGTGGTACCTCTTTTTTATTCAAACATCAATTGGGAGATAGATGTTTGTTAGATGTTCACCATTTGCCTTTGACCAATAGACACATGTTGTTGATTAGACAATGTTTGTGATTTTAAAGGCATATTGGTCTATTATTATAGAGGTATGTTTGTCACTACTTGTCAAGGTGGAAAATTTGTTTCCCCTATTGATGAGGAATAGTATTATGCCTCTACTATGGTAGAAACTTAGACTATTCTTGTTATTGTGAAATTTTAGTCATCACTTATTGAGGTGGAATATAATTCATCTCTATTTGTTGAGGTAAACCACTAGTCAGTGCTTGATTACTTAATCCCTATGGTTGCACATTTTAAGAAGTAGCTAGTTGAGGATTAGAGGTAACTTGCCATGGTTAGGATGTAGTAATTCTTGTCCTTTTTTATTATGCACCACTTGTGGTATTAAGTAAAGGCACTTATTTTTATAAACTATTTGTTGGTGTAGTTAAATCACTTTGGTCTAGATTGGAAGACACTTGCATGTTATACATCATATTTGACATGTTATTATATGTATAAACTATAGTCACATCTTTCATAGATGGAACATTTTACATGTCATTAAATACAATGATTTATGAAAATGGGTCTATGCCAAAATTTTCTTGACCTATTGGATCAATTAATTCTCTTGTTGAAGGGGCTAGCTCTATGAATAGAGCATTTGACATGGCCATGGTATTAAAATTATGTGCTAGATTCAAATAGGTTTGATATGTTTTTTGCATTTATATAAAGTGGTTCTCCATGAGTCCCTTTCCTTTTACAAATTTTTTTGGGTATTAATATGACATCAAAATGAGCACTTGAGGATGGCTAATAGAGGCTTGTTCAATGTTTTGGGTATAAGGCATGTTTAAAGACACTCTAACTAGACTAGGTAGATTTTCATGGAGGAAATATAATGGAAAATTAGCCCCTATCTCCATGGATATGACTAAAACCTCATCCTTATTTTCAATCAAGTGACAATCACACAAATAAGGATCATAGATTGATGGAATAGTAACATAATATGATTATTTTTAGCTTGTTTTATAACTGATGGTATGCTAGCAAGATATTTCATGGTTTTCTCTTTGTCTTGCTTTGAATATGGAGGTGTGTTATCCAAATAGTGGATTGATGGATCTTGGATTTGTTCCCTAGATTGAGTAGTGTAAAGAGGATAGGGATCCATCTCATAAACCACATCATTACCATAGGGGTCTTGAACAAAGTTATCATTCATGACCATATAATCATAACTTAGATTGTACATGGATCCACTATGAGTGTAATGAGACACATCCAAATAAATGAGTAACATTATAAAAATATGGTTTAGAGTTATACAAACTCTTAAAAATAAGGTCTAAAATAAAAATGGTTTAAACCTGGTCTAAAAACTTGGTCTAGGGATGGAGCTACCTCTCCAAAACTAGGAAATGAGAAGATTGGTCGAAAATGGTCTAACATCAAATATATTATACAAATGGTCAAGTAAGTGGATAAATATGAATACAAAAATTAGGTAAAAAGTGTTTCAAATAATTATAATATAGGGCTAAATATGAAAAAGGTTGTTAGGTCTTTGGGAACAAGGCACAAAGCTAGGCTCAAAATAACTATGTCTAAAATAAAGAGGTAAGATGCTAGGTATTTTGGAAACATGAAAAAAAATTTAGACTTGTAACATGATAGGTTTAAGAAATAAAAAGTTAATTTCTAGGAAATTTAAAACATGACACAAAAGCTAGACTTGGCATAAACTAGGTCTAAAAGGCAAGATAATTAATCTAACAACTTTGAAATACTTTGACTCAAATTAGGAATTCAAATTTAAGAATAAACTTGACCTTTGGTAATATAAATATGAATTTAGGAACTAATAAGATAAAAATCTTCCCAAATCTATGATCAAGAATAGGCTTTAAATTGAGCAAGGAATTAGTCTAAGTTGCACAATCCAAAAGTGAGAGATAAATGCATAAGCCAAAATTACATGAGGCATAGGAATAAACCCATCATTGATTGAATATAAAATTATCAATAAAAATTTATAAATTGATTTATAAGTATTGGTGCTAAAATGGACAAAAATCTAGACCAAAATGGATGGCATAACAATACTAGGCATAGACCAACAAGGTACACATAGTTATGAAATTGTAATTTAGACACAAGGTAAAAAGCCTTTGAAATAATGTGAGAAACATAATGATGTTATTTTTATCTAAATTTATGACAAATTCTTTTTTTTAAAAACTATAAGGAAAAATAATTGGGATGAAATTGGTAGCGTAATGACACCCCTTTCAAAAAAGTGACATACAGACACAAAAGTTTGACAAATGACTAAGGTAAAGTGTGGTGTCAAATAAATGGCATAAAACATCTTTAAACAAGATAGTGAAGTGATAAAATGACTCATTTAAGATGTGGTTTAAAAAAAAAAATAGTTTTGACTCAAGAAAATTCAAGTAAAGAGGAAAAACAACAAAAACACTTAAGTGTATCATCTTAATCCTAAAAGATGAAAGGGTGATTTTTTACTATCAATTTTTGTTTATATACTTTCTCTTGAGAGGAAATTAAGTTGTTAATCTAAAATTTAAAATGCACATGAAAATTAAGGTTTTTAAACCCTCTCTTATCATTTTTAAACCCCCTCTTATCTTAAGAGTTTGTATAGTGACATAAAACTTTAGGCTACTCACCCTAGATTTACAATATATCCAAATCAAGTAGGGTCATCTAAAAACTATCAATTTTTGTATGCTATAAATGGTCCCATATGTGTGGTTAAAACTAGGGTTAACATTTCATTTATATCTATGTTAAATAGCTTATTATTAAAAGGTCTTGTCCTTTTCATAACCAATACACCTATCAATTGCTTAGTGTAGTGTGATGTCTAAGTTAAACATACATTCCAAGGAAGTCTCTTAATAACAAAGCTTTCTTAACTTCTCAAAAAATAATCCTAGTAATTTGACCTCAATTTGTATATACCTATCATGTATTAGGGTTGAAGTGATGCTAGGAGATGAATTCAAAGGTCAATGCATCCCTAGATAACCCATGGGGAGGTGATGAACTCCCACCCACAAGCCAAAATGCATGAAAATATAAATTAAGTAAAAGTACTTTAGGGTCGTTTTGAGATCACCCAAATCACTCAAATTTTGGGGATGGACTTAGAAAATTTTCTTCCACACTTTTGGATAACAAGATAAATGCAATAAGTGAAGAATTTTTTATCACCTAAGTTCCATAAAGGGGATGGGGGGAGAGAATACATGTGACACTTGGCTTGTGAAATAAACACTCAACAAAAATAATGAAAATGAAAACTCTTATGAGAATTTAACTTGAATTTGAATTCATTTATAGAGTAACAAATGAAATATGACATGAATTTCAACCCCTTGGTATTGTTTAATAACTTTGAAAAATGAAAATGACTCAAGTAAAATATTTTTAAAACACCAAATGTAAATGTGAGTTTTGAATCTTAGAGTGATAAAAAATGTATTCCCTTGGCCTTTAGGTCCTAAAAAATATGTTAGGGGGTCCTTGTTCTTATAATCTAAAACCAAGTGAACAAATGGATTTTGAAATTTAACTCTTGGGTTTCAAATTTTCTTTACACATTATAAAATAGAAAAAACACAGAGTAATACCAAAACTTTTCATACAAAACTACAAATAGTCAGTATAAAACCACAAATCCTTGCAAAACAACATTTTAGTGTAAAACCATGAGTATATAAATAAAAAGTGTAGATCTATAGTGCAAAACCATAAATCTATAATGTAATTTCATGATTTTCCTACAAAATAAAGGATTAAGATAAGACTATGAATATACAGTGTAAACAATGCAAGTTACAAAGACAATATCATTAATTTATAATGAAAATCATGATTATTAAGATAGTACCATAGATTTCAAGACAAAATTATAAATCTTGAGGTAATACCACAAGTTTCGAAGGTAATACCATGGATTTATGGTAATACCACAAGTCTAAAGCTAAAATTGATAATTATCAAGAGAAAAATACAACTACAAAGTTGTGATATTGTAGTGTAATAACATGATTCCTTAGCGTAATACTATGACTACAAAAAACAAAATCATAATTACACAGAACAAAAATCTGATTTCTTGTAGAATGTCTATGAGCCTCCACTTTCTAATTTTTTAACCAACAAGTTAGGATTTGACATGAAAATTATTAAGAAGTTCTAAAATGTTATGAGAATAACTTTGTGGGGTTCATGTCCCACTATTAATTCCATAATGTGAACAAGGAATCCATAGAGGGGATATTAATATAGTGCTAGTTAAGAAAACCAAATCAAAATTAACACACTAAACACTAACACTTTTAGCCTAGACACTAGGGAGAGCATATGTAACAAGAATATAATGAAAAAACAACTAGAAAATAAATAAATTATCCTTTTACCTTATTTTTAGCTCCAAAATGGATTTTTAAAGTGGCTTGCTCAAATTTGTGCATTAAGAAATCTTTATTAATGAAGCTCCATTTGCTACACCTTTCCTTGACACCTTGGCTTGGCTGGTTAACTTATGAATTTAGCATAGTAACATTAATTTAACAACTTCTTGGAGGTATTTTTTTAGAATAAAATTTCACTAATGAATCTTTTTGATCAATAGGTAGGGCCTTATATTTATATCCTCCAATTTAATTCTCACCTAAGGTGAGTTAAGGGAGAGTTTAAACATGGAATGATTTTAAACTAACCCTAGGTGAGTTGAGGCTAACTCCAGTTGAGTTAAAATGGTGTCATGTAATTTTTATTTTTAATTAATAGGCATGGATCTCAAATTTGACATTTTTAGATATTTTGGGAGAGCTTAACAACTCATAAAGGTAATGATGAAAAAGGCTTGATATTTTGAATTTTTAAATT
>JARHVA010009179.1:40000-187500 GCA_037957365.1 Torreya grandis
TGTTTTTAATTGAATATGTATTTTTCCCCAAATCATGGTAAAGATTAAATCCTAATTAGTACCACATTAAACATTCAAGTTGAGCTATCATTCACCTACATGGAAAGAAAGGTATCCATATTGGGATTATAAAGACAATTATTGAGTTGAATTTTGGACATCGCATTAGTTTTAATTTATAAAATATCCTAAAATGGGATAAATTATTGAAATATAGAATTTATACAAAACCATAACATACACTAATTTTTTTGATTTTATGGAAGCAAACCCTAGCTACAAATAACCTTCCAAAATTATCTCAAATTAGGGAAAATAACAAGGTCCCAATTGGTAACCCTATAATAAGTTAGAACCCTTCAAAATGTTGTTATTATTTTTTAAACCCTAGATGCCATCCCAAGGAAATAAATATAAAATTTATGGCTTTATTGAAACTCCCACAAATAATAATTAATCTTCATAAATCATATTAGAAATTATGCAATTAATTTATGAACTTATTGCCCAATAAATATGCCAAAATTTAGGACTTAATTCATATCTAGAAATAAAACAAATAGCTGATTTATTTCAATCAATAAATGTTGGAAAATTACACAAAATATGGAATGAATTTTAGGAAAATATACAATATATTTGAGTCCCTAAGACCCTCAAAAATACCTCAAAACACTTTAATCAAATGCTGGAATAATCATATAAAAATTAGATAGAGGTTTGGGTATGAAAAAGCCCTCAAACCCTAGAAGACACTCACAATTTGAAGTCACCCAAAGTTATAAATTATTACAATAAGTTAAAAATATCATTAGGGAAAGAAATAACCCTCACACACTATCAAATCACTTCACAATCAAATCTCTAACCTCCAAAATCAAGTTTCCCAACTAGAAACCCTTCTTTTTTTTGTCTTTTTTTGAAATTAGTTATCTATGGCAGCTCTTAAGTGAAGTTTCCCCATGGAGGAAAAAAGGTTTGTGTCCTAAATCCATTTTCTTGAATTTTTTAATATCCAATACAAATGGATCAAACATTTTGTGCTCAAAGTCTAAGATTTGAATATAAAAAATTACATCCCTTAAAATTATCCCATCTTTTGTTTTTATACATCACCCCCAAGGGGTATGCCAACAAAGGAGGGAAAAACCTTTTAAAAATATAAAAAATAACCCCTTATACAAATCCACTTAAGTTTTATTTGCATAAATGACCCTTAAAGGGCCCCAACTTAAGTAAAATTTTATAGCATAAAGTGATTTTTACATGTGTTCTTTAAGAAACCAATTGTTCCCCTTATTTTTTATATTTTCCCTTAGCCCTTAGAAAAAATATTACGGCTAAGGGTATTCAAAGATGCCCTAATCAAATGAGGGACATGAAAACCCTCCCTAAACAAAATATCTTGTCCTCAAGAAATTGAAGTAAGCAAACATCTTTCCCCACTATATACCTTATGAAAAACTTGATCATTTATCCTTCCCATGGGGGAAAATCCTCATGACAAAGCCCCTCACTATTACACATAAATATCCCCTACCATTTGTGAAAATTGGAAATGAAAAAAATAATAGAATGTAGTCTTTTCCTCCCTTCTCCTTGGGGCCCAATACCTTACATGTATCAAAAAGATGAAGAGAAATGAAAAATTATCCAAATTTATAGCATTATAGTGGATAGAATAGTGTTTTCTAATAAGGTAGTCTTCAATAATTTGGGCCTTTATTTCCAATAGATTAGCTCCTACACAAGACATAAACACATTAATCCAAAAAAGAGTTTTTCTCCTCCCTTCCACATGTGAAAATAATATAAGAAAGTGTGGGGATGCCCTTGAGAGCATATGAAATATTTATATGTTGCCCCCACTCTCCAAAGTGACCTAAAAACTTAGAAATCCTCAAACTATAGGATCTATAAGTTTCCTCAAACTTATCATTTCATGTTTCCCATGGGATGGAAACTTCCTCAACATGGTAGTAACCCAATCCTTGGCCCTCATTCCCATATGCTCTCTTAATTTATAGAGAAACAGTTCATAAGGAAACATATACCCAATGATTAAATGACTATATTCATGCTTTATAATCTTTCAAGTGCCCAAATAGATCAATCTTTTTACTTCCAACTTATCTTTGGATGAACCCATAATGTATAATACCTAAAGAGGATCCAAAATGAATCTATGAACCACCTTAGAAGAGTTGGAACTATCATAATAAACAAGACAATAAAATGCACTGAAGCTACCCCTTATGGTTATTCTCTTTGGTACGTGTACCTTGGAGTGTGGACTTATTTAAGTTTCATCCCAATGCCCTTTAAAAATCTCAATGTGTCTTGACACTTATTTACCAAACCAAATGTAGGGCTCACTAATTTTAATTATGAGGACAAATTTTAAAAATATTGGGTGCATACCTTTTATGTAGTGAATGTGGTGAAGTGAGAAACCTTGTCATGATGCCCACATGAAAGACCATTGTTTATCCTCATGATTCTCCCTCTAGTTAGTCCTCTAATATGCATCATGAGCACATAAATTTTGAAGGATTTCTCATTCCATAGTGCTTTCCTAATCAAGTTTTCTTTGTCTCATGAATGAGGATCATTTTTAACCCATCTATCACTCTTCCCATCCCATTTATGAATTCTCCTTTCTATTATATGTTCTTTTAAGGGATGTTATTATTCTAAAAAATTCAATGTCTTAACACAAGTAAAGATCCATCTCTCCTTTAAATTTATAGATTTTATTAGGAGTTATAATGTACCTTTTTTTCCCAAATTCTCTGAGTGTGCCATATTCAAATTTGGCATGAAATAATAAAAAAATTATGAATATACAAGATGCTTATTTCTCACACAAATTTTTGATTGTTCTGAGTGTAACCTAGATGTTTTCTCAATGTAAAATTCAGATCTAATTCCCTTCCTCACAAACTAAAAATTACCCTTTTCATGGACTTGCTTAGCATCTTCATTTTTATAATTCATTAAGCCAAAAAACCAAGGAAATAAATATTCTTTTGCATACCTTAGTGGTTGTCACTATGTCACTTAGTTGACGTCTTTTAAAGGAAAACATTTCCCCAAATTTTATTCCTTCACCAACCATATGAATTATCAAATTTCATAAGTGAAGGTCTCTCTTCCAATTTTTTTTTTAAAAAAAAAAATGTTGCCCCTACCAATTTTTTCTCATGGAAGACCCCTTCCATTTATTTTGAGGTCACCTCCAAATTTGCCTTATCACTCAAACCATGTAAGCTTACGTTTTTCCTAGAATTTTATTCCTCATCACTTTTAGAATATTTTAGCATGAAAAATTCAGAATTTTGAGCGAAAGAAATAAAATTATTTGATATGTACAACTCAAAATTTTCTACATTCAAGTTACAAAAATTTATAGAATTTAATTTACTTACCAAACATGAAGTAGTGAAAATCCTTCTTGGTGGTGGTGGCTTCCCAAAATCATAAATTTTAGCCATTTACCATGGTCTAAATGTTTCCCTTGGATCCCAAATTAAATTTGCACTTTGATCCATCTCAACATCCATCTCAAAGAGTGGATTTTCAAAATATTAAAAGATATTTCTATCTCATCGATCCAATTTTACATTTGTAACTTTTGAATTTTATAAAAAATATTCCAAATCAAACTCTTCTTGGAGTCTAATGAGCTCATCAACTAATTTCTTGATTTCCATTTTTCTTGATTCATTATCTTACCTCCTAAACTTTTTTACATCAATCTAATTTTATCCCTCAAGAAGTGCCCTTTGACTATTTTTTAAGAGCCCCTAATAGATTTAAGGAAAATGGTAAGTTTATCAACCTTAAGCTTATTTATTTTATGATCATTTAAGGCCTCATTTACACATTTGATGGACACATATTTATCATTAACTACATGAATATATTTTAATTTTGTTGTTTCCATTACGACCTTGATTGTATGTAAATCCATAATAGTGACAATTTCCTTCAAGTGTTCTTCTTTATTCAACAACTTAAAAAAATTCATCTTGAGGTTCACTTGTTCCCTTCATACTCTATAAATTCTCTTCCATTGGTTTTACCCTTTCATTATTTATAATTTGTAGCTCCATTTTCTACCCACAATCTTGATGTAAAACCTCACCTTGCTTCCCCACAATATCTAATTTTTGGTACTTATAAAATATAGTACTTGGATACTCCAAAACTCTTGGATTTATCATATTGATGTATTCTACTTGAATAAATTTTTTTGACTCAGGAATTCTCTATAAACCTTCATATTTTTTCCCTAAACATTATAATTTTTACAATTCAAAATTTCTAAAAGCTGGTTGCTCACTAACCTCTTTAACTTTTGAATTTGTGCCCATTTTTGGTGATGAATCCCTTGGGAAATTCACTAGAGTCTCTTAATTTTTTTTTTAATAATTTTATTTCTTGTGGACACCTCTAAAAATCCTTCTAAAGTGTTATAAGCTTCCTTCATATCAGCCTTCCTCTCATACTCATCAAAGACCATAAGCTTGTCTTTGTCTTCTTTAATTTGTTCTTCCAACTGTGCCCTTTGAATATGATCATTCCTTCATCTTTCCTTGAATGATGATAGGATTGAATTATTGATAGAAAATTATTGCATAAATTGATACTTAATGTTATCTTTTCAATCTATCCCTATCACGTTTTTATACATGCATCAACAACTCCCAAATAAGATCCATTGTAGACAATTAAAAACCCTACAACCAACCAATATTTTGGCTATGATATCACTGAATATCCAAAAATAAGATTAATTAATAAAATATGAAATTTATGTAAAAATTCTATAAAATAATATTTTTTTCTAATTTTATAGAAGTAAACCCTAGCTTCAAATAAGCTTCCAAAATTAGATCAAATTAAAGTGAATACCAAGGTCCTAATTGGTAACCATACAAGAAGTTAGAAACCTTCAAAATGATGTTATTATTTTATAAACCCTAGATACAACCTCAAGGAAATAAATAAAAAATTTAGGGATGACTTAAAACTCCTAAAAATAATAATTCCTCTTCACAAATCATATTAGAAATTATGAAATTAATTTTTAAACTTATTGCCTAATAAATATGCCAAAATTTAGGATTCAATTTAGATCTAAAAATAGAACAAATAGTTGATTTATTTCAATCAATAAATGAAGGAAAATTCCTCAAAAAAATGGAATTAATTTCAAGAAAATATTCAATATATTTGAGTCCCTAAGACCCTCCAAAATACTTCAAAAAACTTTAATCAAATGTTAGAATAATCATATAAAAATTAGATTGAGGTTTGGGCATGAAAAGGCCCTCAACACTAGTAGACACTCACAATTTGAAGTCACACATAGCTATGAATTATTATAATAAATCATAATATAATTAGGGTAATAAATGACCCTCACACACTCACAAATCACTTTCCAATCAAGTCACCAACCTCCAAAAGTAAGTCACCTAACTAGAAAGCTTTTTTTTGTCTTTATATGAAATTGGTGATCCATGGTAGCTCCTAAGTGAATTTTACCCATAGAGGAAAGAGTTTTTCCATCCTAAATCCCTTTGATTGAAGGTTTTCATCTTTAAGACAAATGGGTCAAGTGTTTTGTGCTCAAATTCTAAGATTTAAATATCAAAACTAGCATCCCTTCAAATGATCCCTTCCTTTGCTTGTATACACCAAAAAGGAGGGAGATGCCTTTTTAAAGTATAAGAAAGAAAATATTTTAAAAATCCACTTACATGGATTGAATACTATGACCCTTAAATTGCCCCAACTTAAAATGAACTTTTATAACATAAAGTACCTTTTACATGTGTTCTTTAAGAAACCAATTGTTCCCATTCTTTTATTTCCTTTACCTTAACCCTTAGGAAATAGGTTAAGGAATATATGTCTTCATTAAAAGAGGGATATGATAATTTCAAATTTTTTGACACTCTCATAAATAGAGAGGTTCTCATATTCAACACCATTATAAACCACATAGTTGAGATAATGTGGGGTGAAGTAGATAGGATTGAACCCATGTGATGTGATGATGTTAAGAGTAGTCCAATATAGAAAATTATTCACAATTGTGGTATTATGATTTATATCCAAATAATTCTAGGCCATGATCTAAAGATTTCTATGGGATTTCTAAGATCTTAGAGAGATAGGGTGGTCAATATGTGAGGGGTGGTAGTCATTGTTCTGGAGGAGAGTATCATGGTGGCTATTGGTATGTCTCTTGATGGTGTTAAAAAATTTAAAGAAGAAAAACATAGGGCTGAGATAATAAAAACATTATTTAAGATGAGACTCTAGATAATAAGGTAAAAAATGGATTCTTAAGGTAATGTATACCCTTCCCTTGGTTGGAAGTGTGTCTATAAATAATGAGATATATGACACTTGAGGGGAAGAAGAGGCTCCCGAACTCTAACATATTCATCCTACTTAATCATTTTTTATATAATTACATCCTCAATCTACCATTTTATCTACTAAGGTCTCTTGATTTTTTGGTAGAGGCTTACCAAAACTACATTTTAGATGGCAGTATCCATCAAGTCTTAATCATACTATTGGTGAGGGATGCCAAGCCATTGATAGAAAATATGGTGGTGGGTAAAGATGATGCTAACCCTAGGCATTTTTAATAGGTCATGACTAGGGTTGTGAAAGAGGAGTCCATGAAGTTGTCTAAGGACTCTAAGTAGATGTTAGGCCATTCCCTTCACACAAAAATTTGAAGGTCTCACCCAGGACCAAAAGGAGAATGGTTGTGTTAGATAAAGAGGAAGAGCTCAAGCTAACCAACATACAAGCAACAACCCTTTTAGAGATAATAATGATCACACAAACTCACCAATTCTATGTTTTGAATAGAATGAATATCTAGTAGGGGTAAAGGTAGGAGAGGTTAGGACCCTTGAGTCTCATTTGAAAAAATAATGAAAAAAGAAGATTTCACAAGGCAAGAGATTGACTAAGGAAGGGGACCCAAGTTTGAACTTAAAGTTAAAATTGAAATATTTTGAGGATAGACTAAAAGGGAATATAAATGACATTAGAATCATCATAAAGAATATCAATTTTCTTAGAGAAAGGATCCCATCTAAATATGGATTGGAAGCAGGGGTGGAAAGGTATGGAAGAAGTTGATGAGGATACTTAACCTTTAGATCAATGTAACACTCAAACAGGAGTAAAAAAGGTAGAAATAATAAGAGGAAGGCCATAATAATTTCAAAAGAGACACATTGACTAGGAAGAGGGTGAAGGTGACAGATCTTGATGAATAAGATGAGAATAATCTTATAGTTGAGGGTCCAAGTAAAATTACTAGGGGAAACATGAAAATTAAAGTGGATAGAAATGAGGAAGAAAATGAAAAAAAAAAACAAACTCAATATTACCATCTAGGAGGAGCTAAAAGATTAGTAGGAAATTCCTATAGTCTTTATATTTTGTGTGCCTTATTTAGTTGGGCTAGGTTTTTTATAGGTTCTATGGGGGTCTATGATGGATCTCGAGTAGGATGAAAATCCTTGTGTGTCTTAGTGGGTGTTTATTTTTCTATAGTTGGAATTGTTTTTTGGGTTATAGGATCCCTTAAATCCCATTTTCTTACCTTATCTAAAAAAATAGAAATATTTCAACTGAATTCATATTACACACATGCACATGTGTGTGTAAATGATTGTAATTAATTTGGAACTCTAGCTTATATATATATATATATATATATATATATATATATATATATATATATATATATATATATATATATATATATATATATATATATATATATATATATATATATATATAATGTGTAAGAAATAGATGAAATAATTAGTGGTTAATTACTCTTTATAAGATTAAAAAGTTTGGAAGGTGACAATAATGATTGAAACAATAATTGTAGGTTGTTTGGATCAATATGTAAACCTCTATGCATTCTTGATGGTATTTTTATCCTCATGTTTGTACTATTAAATGATGTGTTACCTATCTAATTATTTTGTCTCTATATATTTTGGTTGTATATTTGGATACAAGTAGGTGCACATGTTTGTAATTTAATTATTTGTACAATCTTGAGGTTTGATTTTGTGCAAAACTAAAAAAATGTCTACTTAACTTGAAACCATAGGTTAAATTATAGTGATAGAATTAATCTTATAAAATGGGGAAAAAGGTGGGTTGAGATAACCATAACCACTCCATGTTTAATGGTTAAGCACTACTTACATATCCAAAATTTGAAGAGGGAATTCAAACTACATGTATTTATCCCCATTAGGTAAATGTGTGAAATTGTGATGCTTTAATGTATGCAACCTATGATAGAGATATTGATACTTAGAAATTGATAAATGTTTCTTGGATCTTGAATACTATAGATTTTGTAAATATCCTTTCCTAGTCACTAATTAGAAAATTTAGAAGAAAAGGAAAGTTCTCTTAAATTTGAATGTTTTTAAATATGATTGATAAGTGATTTATATATATTTAATAGTATTACACTTATTTTATATACATGATAACTTTATGGTACTTTATCATGCCACCGATAGGGGAAACATGTGAGATGACCCATATGATTGATTTTAATTTTAAATTTTATTTATATTAAGCATAAAATTTAACCATTGGACTTAGATTCTACCATCAGATGATATGTTTTGTATTTGACTTTATTGTCTAGGATATGAGAACATTGATATGATGATATGTAAATGTCTGAGTAAGATAGATAACTAGTTTGACATAGAATTTGGTATTTCTAATAGGTGAGTGAGAGAAATTTGAGAAGGATATAACTATAAAAATAATGATGATGCGAGAGATTTGTGAAGGAGAGTCATGTTTTATGCACAGTTCATGTAGGGAAAAGTTAAGTAAAAATGAATTTTACAAGTATCAATTACTATATTTTAGTGTATAAAAAATACCCCATTTTATTCTAGTAATGAAATGTAATACCAATAATAGATTAAAAGGATAAATAAATGTACTTGATTATGTGAAACACACATTTTATTTGGAATGTGATCCATGCATACATCCTACTCCTAGAAAATATACTATAAATACCTAAATTTTGAACAATCCTTATTTCATAATAATTTCAAGAAACTCTACATGTATAGATATCAAACTATAAACTAAATACTTAGTGGTGCATTTATCTTTGCATTTTTAATGTCTTACAAATTATAATTGGTTGTATGCCATATTTATATTATCATCTCCTGGATTAATATATTATAGAGATCCCTAGCCCTCCATTTCATCTTGAGTATTTTTAGGCCAAGGGTTAGTTTCACCATTTATGATCAGTATCGACTGTTAATTTTAACTAAAGATGATGGAATTAACATCGTTAACTTTTTAAAATTAAATCACATATGTTTCACTTTTTAACCATTGTTTGGGAACATTTAATAATCCAAATTTATATCCTAATGTAATATTCATGTATACCACTATGCCTAATTATATGTACTTAATATATGTAATAAATTTCATATTCAAGACATTAGATTAAATATCTATGGTGGTAGAGTCAATATGTTGGTGATCTAGACATTTTCATGATGATGATTCTATATGTTTCATATCTTTAAATGGATGGGTTTCAATAATTAGTAAAACCACCACCATTTGTAGGGTGGTAGTTATGTAACCATTAATGTTTAATTGGTAATTTCAAAACTGTGTTGAAGGTTTTTAAATTATTAGTTTGCATACATTGGTAGTTTCAACACCATAAAAAATGCCTAATTTTGAATGGTTGAATACATTTCTTATTCTCTTTGGTATTTAATTTATTATTATTTATGGAATAAAAGGTTCAAAGAGAATAAATACAAGCATTGGAAAGGAAAGAGACATTAAAAAAGATAATGAGAAGCTTTGAATTTGGATTCACATTGCAAGTTATAATTATATGTTTCACTTCCTATTGTCTCTTTTTTTCATAGTTGTATATGGTTGGTTTAGTTTTGTTTGAATAAAAATAAGTGTTTGGTAAGTGAAAAATGTTATTGTGTATGATGTTTGGATATATTGGTATTGTTATTTATTTTCATGAAGTCCATCCCTATTAGTATCTTATACATTTCTTACATTACATAGTGGAGTGAGAGTGAAACTTCCTTGTCCATTAGAATTTTACCCACACCATGTTTCTTAGATATAAATATTGTGTTTTTTTTAAACTTTGTTCATTATTATGCTTCATGCTCATGTGAAATATGTTTTACATTTAATTTACAACATTTATTTATCTTGTTTTAGCATGTTTAATAGAATAGATTAGTCTTATTCCAATAATTTTAATGCTATGAGTTATAAGATCCATATTGATGAATCTTGGAGTGATATACACCTAGTTTGTGGATTAGATTTATGTCAAAATTATTTTGGTATCAAACCTTTTAATTTTCTTGTGTGTTTATTTATACATTGTAATTTTATTCCCATAACTATAGAAAATAGTGCTAGAGGTTAGAGTATCATTATTCTATTTGAAGTAGATATTTAGATAAGGAAGTGGAAAAAATAGATTAAAATAATTGGCCATGCTGATGAATAATATATCTAAACAACATATGAGTGGTTTTTAAATATTAAATAAAGAGTAGATATAATTTTTATTTCTATGAACAAGTTTTACTAGTTGGATTCCATCATAGGGATTCTCATGGAGAAGTTTGGTGTTTCCATATAGACATAAAAAATAACAATGAGGATACTCTAGAGACTCATGATAATAAGAAAGATCATCCCCATGCCAATTAATCTCCACCACCATTCAAGGCTAAGGCAAAGATAGATATTAATCACCATGATGGGGAATTGAATATGGAGAGGCTAGAGCATTGCTTCGCCAAACTTTATGTATATTTCAATTTGAATCAAATTAATGAAATACAATAGATTTATTTTTTAAGGTTAAATTTAACCAATCATGCATTAACTTTTTTTTAGACCTTTGGTCATTATTTGGTTACAAAGAAGTTTCCTCATATTACTAAATGGTATTATTTTAAGATGTTGATCAAGAATAAATTCAATCCTAATTTTCTATGATGAGGAAAATTAAATTTATTAGTAATTTCTTAGGAAAAAGAAAGGCTAAATCATTTATGAGTACACAAGTGAGTTATATAAGAATGTTTTCCAAATGGGATAACATATAGTATGTCATGACATTTGAACAATGTATGTGGGTGGATTTTGTATCCATTTGAGGAGACTATTCCTCTTAGAAAATCCTATGATATTTTTTCTCAATCTCAATACTTAGATAAATAAAAGAATAAGGATCCATATACCTCTCAAAACACTTCCAAAAAATAAGGCGGGTCAAAACAAAATGGGGAGATAAATGGAAAGTTAAACATAATTCTACTTTCATTTCTTAGCAAGATACTAAGAGACATTATGTGAAATGTGATGTTGATAGTCATTCTAAGTATTGATGTTGGAAGATCCATTAATAATTTCATCTATTAAAGAACAAGACTAATAATAAGGCTATGATCTATCTCTAAGGGGATAATATTGGTTGCAAATCCAATGTGGATGACACTTTATGTTGTTACTCGATCAATATGCAGGTATGTTTGAGTAGTACTAATGCTAAAGAAATTAAAATTTATAAGGTTTTACATATTAAAATTCAAATGCATAAAATAAAAGTGGATTCTCTTTTTGATACATATTTACATAATAATATGATGAGTAAAAAATTGCTATAAAAAATTGGGTTTGAGACTTATAGTCATCCAAGTCCATATTATTTTGGTTGGGTGAATAAAGGTTTATACATAAAATGAAAAATAAATGCAAAGTCAAGTTTGGTATTAATAAACATTTCATTTATTAATTTACAATGGATGTTGTGTATCTTTAAGTGTGCAGTGTAGTGTTTGTAATCCCTTAATTATATATTTGGGATGTTATCTTCATGAGGATAGCCAGCTAATACCATTTACAAAAGTATGGAAATAAATACATAATTTTAGCCTACAAAGGTGGCTCTAAAAAATTTTTAGTAATGACTATGAAGCTAAGAATATTATTAATGATAGTGGGAATTTATATTTGATTCTTCTGATAAATGTTCAATATGAATAAGTGGTTACATATGAGACTTATTATAGCATGTTTACTAACCAAAAATAGAGGTGTATGGGAGAGTTTTTAGAATAGTTCAAGGAGGTTTTCCATGAGCTTATGAAATTACCACTAGCTAGGCCTATTGAGCAAACAATTAATTTACTACCTAGAAATATGATTCCAAATATTAGGTTATATGGATAGTCCTTGAAAGATGACAATAAGGTACAACAAAAATTATAATATTTTATTAATCAAGGTGTAATCCATCCTAGTAATTATCCATGTCAATATTCTATTTTTTGGGTAACTAATAACTATGGATCATGTAGAATGTGTGTTGATTACAAATAACTAAATAATGTAACCATTAAGAATAGGTACTCTCTTCCATGGATTGATGATCTTCTTGATAAATTCAATATGCCAAGTATTTTATTAAGATTTTTTGGAAATATAGGAGTCACCAAGTGCAGATTAAGTAAGAGGACATTTGTAAAATAACATTAAAAATAATTCAATGATTGTATGAGTGGTTGGTTATACTTTTTTGGATATGAAATTCACCTACTACCTTAATGTGACTGATGAATGAGTTAATGAGGGAATTTATTTGTTCCTTTTACATTGTATGTTTGTAAGATATTATTATTTTTATAAAAACTTTTGATGAGCATGTTGATCATATTAAACAAGTTTTTCAAGATTTGAAGGAGAACAAGTTAATGTTGAATGAGAAAAAAATGTGATTTTTTTGATTAATCACTTGTCTTCTTGGGACATGTGGTTGTATATGGAGAATTAAGAATTTATCCAAATAAGTTATAGGTCATCATTAATTGGCAAAGAAATTATAATGTGATCAAGACAAGAAGATTTGTGGGTGTAGTTTAATATTTAAGAAACTTCATCAAGAACTTCTATTCCATAGCTAAACCTTTTCATGTCATTATAATAGGTGGTAATAATTTTACATGGGGTAAGAAGTAACAGGGTGTATTTTTTATGTTCAAACATAAGATTATAAATGCTCTAATTTTTTATTTTATTATATTTCATATTTTATTTGAGTTGGAAAATAATTTTAATGACTATGTTATCGGGGTTATCCTAAATTAAGGAGATAT
The DNA here is from genome assembly GCA_037957365.1 of Torreya grandis. Taxonomy (NCBI): domain Eukaryota; kingdom Viridiplantae; phylum Streptophyta; class Pinopsida; order Cupressales; family Taxaceae; genus Torreya; species Torreya grandis. The sequence continues at coordinate 53,275 of JARHVA010009179.1, forward strand.
GCCAATTCTAAATTACTGAACACATGAAAAATAAATATATAATTTTTTTCAATCAATCAAGAAATGGAAACACTAAAAAGTGGGTAATGAAACTATTGTATATATGGATCATCAACCTCTCGAATATTTTCAAGCTCAAACTAAAATTTAGAAAATTAGACACTATAAGTGAATGGGAATTTTGCAACATTTTAATTTGGTTTTCAAAAATAAAAAAGGTGTGACTAAAAAAATAGTTGATATGTTATCTATAACTCCTTTGATTTAATACATTAGGACCATAAATATTATTTAGCCTTTTATGTGTGATGTATATTTTAGGGAGTAATTTCTTCAAAAAAATAAGTCTCAAGGTGTAAGTTTTGAGTCAAAGGAGGATAATTATCTTTGATATGGATTTATCTACAATATGGGTAAGCTTTGTGTTCCCAAGGAGGAAAGAGTTTAGCTAATGAGGGAAACACATAATTTAAAATTTTCAGGTCATTTTTGTGTTACATAAACTTTTACACATTAACAAATGCATGATTATTATCATAATATGCATGCATATGTTTCCAAGTTCATAAGTGTATATGTATTGTGTGGTAAGAACAAGCCTATTAAAGTTAATTTTGGTTTGTAAATGTCATTATTTGTTAGTTATAGTCCATAGGAAAACATTTACATGAATTTTGTAGGCATGTTACCTATGTCAAGGAAGGGAAATGACTATCTATTAGTGTTTTTGGACTAGTTTGATAAGATGTGCATTCTCATTATTTATAAGAAGACCCTTAAATATAGTGATGTAATTATATTTTTTGGGTTAATGTGAGGGTTAATTTTTGTATTACTAGTTATATATTTTTAGATCAATACTCAAGGTTTTTTATTAAGTTTTGAGCCAAATCATGGGAGAAGATGGATACTATGTTGAAATTGTCTACCTTTATTCACCCATAAATTGATGGTAAAACTAAGGTTGTGAATAGAAAATTGGTATAACTATTGATAAGGTACAATAAAAAGCATTTGGAGTCTTGGGATTAATATTTAGTGTCTATTAAACATTATTACAATAAGGAATAACATTATTCTACTTGTAAATATCCTTTGAAATAGGGGTTTTCTAGTTACCTCCATGTGGATTTGATATTATTTTGAGATATCCATATAAAATTAATGGTAAAGTGGATCTTGAGGTCCAAACAATTGAAAAATCATTAGGAATATTAAACAAATTCACATCCAAGTTATAGAGATATCTAAGGAGTCTCAATTTAAGTACAAAGCAATGCATGATCAACATAAGACTAAGCACAATTTACTTGTTGGATACAAGGTATGGTTGTACTTAAGTAGGGAAAGGATAAAATGTAATTATAAGAATATTTGTCCTCTTAGGAATGGTAAATTTTATATTTTGAAATAATTCATAATGAATGTTTTTATACTTTATTTTCCTCCTTATACGAAGAAATATCTAGTTATCAATGTTGAAAACTTCTGTACTTTTTATCCTTATATCCTAGACAATGAAGATGAAGGGTTGTTTCTAACTTAAATTTAAGAAATATATCTAAATATTTAGTTGGAATTGTAGGAGTATGTTATATTATAAAATAAGTAAAAGATACTTTTATAGAGGAGTGAATAACATTGGTTAGTTGGGTGAAAGGGTCATCTACTTGGAAAGGTCAAATAGTGTTCTAGAAAATGTGAGGCAAGGAAATTTCTTCACCTAATAGATTCCTAAAGATTTTATGGACTTAAAAGCCTCATGTTTGGAATGTATGATCCAAATTTGGATCCTAATGTAATATTCATGTATATAACCATTACACCTAATTATATTTAATTAATGCTTTTAAGAGACTTTTTAAAGACATTTTACATTCAAGCATCAGATCAAATATGAGATAACGGTGGAGTCAGTATGGGGTGATACGAACATCTACATGATCCATAAATCTACATGATGATGAGTTAGTAAGTTATAGCTATTGAAATAGAGGTATTTTCCATAGCAAAATCATTTATATTTTTAGGGTGGAATTTGTGAAAACACCTCAAAGTTTGTGTAACTATAAGTTTATGACTAGTAATTGCATATCTACTTTGGTGGTTTTGAAATAACTATTATTCATACATAGAAGGTTTTTACACCATAAAAAATGCCTAAATTTGAATCGTTTAAATTTTTTATTCTTCTCAATGGTGGTTTTTTAAAGATTATTTGAGGACTCCAATATTGATAGAGCATAAATACATGTATTAGAAAGGTATAAGACATTAGAAAATATAGTGATAAGTATATAAGTTTGATTCAAATTTCAAGTTGCATGTTTAAGTATTTGTTCTTATTTTCTCATTATTTCCTAGTTATATATGGTTTATTTAGTTGCATTGTAGTACAATGAATCATTTGATAAGTGAATAGAATCATTATGTAAATTTTTTATATAAATAAATAGTATATTCTATCCATGAAGGTCATCCCATGTATTACATTTTAAATTTATTACATTATACAGTGGGAAAGGAGTGTAACTACCTCACCCACTATATTTTTTCGCACGTTGACTTTCTTCATGATACATATTTTTTCTAATAGAATATTACCAAATATTTAATTAAAATGTTAGATAATCAGTGAAGAAAATTTAGGAACAATGTTACCTTGAAGTGAAATAAAATGACAAAGTTGAGATGAGAGATTTGATAAGTGGGGAAACTATCAAATGGAAAAAAACCACACAATCTATTAAAAGTCTTGAAACAACGAATATCCAAGTACATGTTAATAAGAAGTTAAGAGAGGGAGAGAGAAATAGAGAGAAAGTCCTTAATCCAAAAAAGAATCACAAGGATGCAAGATCAATGGTGTAGTATATTATAAAAAAATGAGAAAGGAAATATATTTAAATAGAGCTAGGAGGGAAAAGGAGTTACATGAGCAAGCTTCAACATGTATGCTAAGTGTCCCTAATCATCGTATGAGCGAGGAGGATGTGTGTGACATGTGGTATAAGAGTTAATTATGAAATTAAATCCCAAAACCTATAACTATACAATAGAGGTGAGATCCACCTCAAAAGGATAGAATAAAGTGCACTTATAAATATAATAAATGCACACACACATAAGACGTAGGATAATCTTAAAGGACTATAAGAAGGACCTAGATTAAGGTTAATTTTGTAAAACTTCCTCTTAAGCTTAATTTGGGGTTACAAAAGTGGAGAAAACATTTTAAAAATAAGAAAAGGATTTGAAATTACATAATACTCCCCTTTAATATAAACTTCTTTCAATTCAAATTACAAAATTTTAAAAAATAAATATGAAGAGAAGGTGTCACCAAAAGTCACAAGGATGAAAATGTGATCACCAAAAATATCCAAGAATTTTTTTTAGATAGTGTGGTTGATATGAAATGGAAAAAATACTAACAAGAAGGAGTAATAACCCAAAAAATATACAATACAAAAATGCTAAAACAAATATTTCAAGTTAAATAACAAATATGCCAAAATACAATCTACATACATAATTTAATAAAAGTAGATGTACAACTAAGCAAATTTGAGCTAAAGATGACTTCCATCATAAATTTTAAAATATTTCATAAAAATAATTTATTAAAAGGATTAAAAATATCTAATCAAATTATATTTCCTTTGTAACATAAAAACAAGGAATGCAAAAAAGAGTTTGATATTAGTAAAAAATTGAGACAACGAAGATGTGTCGCTAGTAAAAGATATCTTACATGAAGTAATTGATTATTATTTACCATTATTTTAAAAAAAAATGTAAATATGATAATGTTTTGGTATTGGTGAGTTTGAATTTTTTAATAAAAATCTTTATTAAAGTTTCATTCTATTTTGTATATGTCATTTAGGCTTCATTTTAATTTTCCTACCAAAATCCATAATTTGAAAATTCAAACTTATTGGTGTGTGTGGAAGGGGTTTGAAATTTTGTATAGGACTTGATACATTTTTAAAATATTTTAAATCTCTTTTAATAATTTATAAATCTATATGTACTTCCAAATCCATGTCAATTTACCCTAAGAGTTATCTAAAAGGAGGTTCAACATAGAAGGAGGTTAACTTTAGTATGTTTGTTGTAAGTTGAGAAATGTTTGGTGTTGAAATAAGATAAAAATAAGTATGGAGATATTTTTAAAAGTTATGAATATATGTATGATCAAGATAGGATCCAAATAATTTAGTGAACATAATAATAAATTCAAAGTTTGTATATTGTTGAAAAGTGGTCTGTAGGTCTGCCATGAAGAAAACATGGGTTTGTATATGTATTCTTAAAGGTATATCAATAAAGAAATATGTTTTTGTGTTTTAATATTATCATTAGAAAACCTTGAATGTGTAATTTCATGTTTTTAGTTTTAATATTATCATTAGAAAACCTTGAATGTGTAATTTCATGTTTTTATTATTATTTATCCTTATTTCATGCTCTTAAGATGGTTTTAAAGGGGATAAGGGTCTGTAAATAAACTATTTCATGACATAGTTTGAGTATGAAGACATTTTATATAAGTTTTTAAAATTGATAAGGTGTAAATGGTATATGAAATAGTATAATTTTTTTATTAGGGTACTAATATAAATAAAATAAGTCTTTGAAATTTATTAATCTCTAATTTTCCTTCAAATTATTGCTCTTGGGTCTGCACACACAATTTTAACTATGACAATCAAACAAATAGTCATTATTTTAATCATTTTGGGACTTTTAAATCATGATAAGTGAATGAAATGGTAATGTTGATGTATTAAGATCATTATAAAGTATTAAATTATACAAAAAAATGATAGAAAGTGATATCTCATTTTACATGTGCTCTCAGTTTGGGGAAAGAAGTCATAACTTATAATAGCCACAAAGAAAATAATGGTTTCTTGTCATTTAAGTTAGTTCAAGATGAACCATAATTTGGATAGAAGTATATATGAATGGATAATCTAAATAAAGATTAAAAATTCTTTGAAATGTGATTAGAGTTAAATTTTTCCTTTTTGTTTTTTCTCAGGTCTTTGTAGATCATGCAAACCTTAGTTTAGGGTTTAAAGAATACAAATAATCAAGTCTTGAGTTTGAACCATTAAAAAGTTTTAAAAATTTAATATAAAGGAATAAGGGATTTTTATCAAAGGAATTGTTGTCATCAAATTGTGCACCCTAGGACGTTTTATGAAATTCCTTCAATTTGATGCAACATTGAATCATCCCTCAAGTTTGTGGGAACTTGTAAGAGAGATGAGTCTCTAGGATTGAAAAGGGATAGATTTTTGAATTCTTCTCTAAGTGTCTATCACCTAATCTACTACTTGTTCATGAAAAGAGTTGAGAATTTGTATAAAATAGAAAAACTATGCTAAAGAAGTGATCCACCAATATTTTATCCCATCGACTATCACACTTCTACTGAGTAACAATATTTTCAAAGACTAATTACATGCATTTAAAGATACTAACAGAGTGTTTCAATATGAAGGTAACATGCTTGAGATAATCATTAAGATAATCAACCTAAGGGGTCAATTTCACACCATAGATACAATTGCATACTTGAATGAGAGTTTGATACATTCAACATAATTCACATGAACTATTAACATTAGAACCTATATTCAAACATGAAGGATAAAGGGAGTAAGGATAATTCTATCACTCAGCTCTGTTATATATCACTCACATACTTAGATAGAAATTCACAACTTAGAATTGGTCTTGTATTTAATGTTTAAAAGTGAAGTGCAATGTCATTTTAATAGGGATTCATTATACCAAAAATGTGGTTATCTATAATGGTCAAAATGGCCCAATTTATAGAACTTTGAGGAAGAACAAGAATGGAGAAGCTGAAGAGGCATAAGGACATGTGCCATAGACATGAAAATTAGTTACAAATCTATGAGAGAGATGGATGAGTGAGCCATGCCATATCAAGAGTCTTACTTGTCCATAACAAGTCATGAGAATGGTGGAAAGTGGAATCAAACCTTCAAGAGTGGCACAAGAAACTACTTTTATCATAGATTATCCATGAGAGTTTGAAACTAAAAAAAAAAAGTTGACACATCACACTACTATAACTCATGACGGTAGTTAGAAAATGATCTTTCTAACTAATAGTTATTCTCTAAACACCTGTATTTGTTGATTTCATAGAATCTCCTTGGCTTGGTTATCTAAAAATAATGAATCACTCCATTAACTTGTCCATTTTGATCACTTAGTCCACTCTAGATGCTCAGGATTCAACCATTTGCTACCTCCATGTCTGTTCTTATTTTCTCATCAGAAATGACTATTTTCCATAATTTAAAATTGACTTTGTACAAGCCATCACATGTTTGGGTATTTTCTTCAAACTTTTTTCTAGACCTTTTCTTTGGCCAAATTGTCCATATTTATTTGTTTCTATTTACTTTCTCATATGTTTTGTTGAGTCTTTTCCTTCGGGCTCATTTCTTGTTCATTTCCATCAGATAAATTTTTTGAAGGAATTCTTTATATTTATTTCCTTCAAACAAAAATTATGAAGGAATTCTTTTGAAGTTCTTTCTCTTGATTTCCTTTGTAGTGGCTTTTTGATTGGTCCCTTCAGAGAAGTTGAAATGCCCTTCAGAGAAGTTGTACTGGTCCTTTAGCTTTTGGAAATGGTCATTCAAGATTTTTGAAATGGTCCTTTGAGATTTTGTAAATGGTCCTTTAGGAATGCAAGTGACCCTTCATTAAAATGAAAGTGACCACTTTCCAAAGAAAACACCCTTGAAGAAAGTTGAAAATGATCCTTTAGAAAAACTAAAGTGGAACTTTTTTTGACAAAAGATACCCTTCATAAAAATGACAGTACCCTTCAAAAAAAGTGAAATGTACCTTTTAGAAAATTTTTGGTCCATTTTACTTGACTCAGAAAAATTACAAGTGTCCCTTTTGGATTGAAAGAGTCCTTCAAAGAAATTGTAAAGTACCTTCAAAAAAATGTGTGGATAAATTATCTGAAAGAATTCATCACTTGCCTGAAAGAAAACTCAAATAAATAATCTTAAGGAAAAGCCTCAGACAAAAAGTTTGAAATAATTCAAAAAAATGCATCAGACAAAAAACTTGAAAGAATTAGGCAAAGGCTTAGAACAAAGGCCAAAATGGACTTTCTAAAAGAAATAACACTTGGTATTTTTGTGGGATTTGCCAAATAACATTTCTTTTGAAGAAAATTTAAGTATTGGACTTGGCCAAATTTGAAAGGTGCAAACCTGGGGTTGGAAATTAGCCAACATTCTTGGTGATTCCTAGGTATTTCATGCCTATTATGCCTAAGAATAGTTGCCTAAATCCTTTTATTAGGCATGGAGTCATGAAAAATGAGTGCTTAGATTGTCTAGACCTTGTATTGACCATAAGACAATGACATTACATAAGAGACACACAAGAAAAGACACATTTTTGATATTAAGCACTTAGGGAACATAAAGAAAAATAAAGGAAACACACGTGTCAACTAAGACACTGAGGGAACATAACAACTGAAAAAAAAACTAGACTAAACACACACACCTATGATACTATTTACAAGATAGACTTATAAGGACTAATAACAAAACTTTAGATGTATCCCATTCACAGGGACATGTAATTATTCTCCATTCATCTTAGTTAGTTGAAAGGAGTTTCTTTTCTTGCACTTGTTGATGATGTAAGGGCCACTCCATAAGGCATCAAACTTTATATGTTTACCCAATTTTACTTTGTCCTTGTCCCATTTCAAAACCAAGTCACCTTCCTTGAATAATATTGTACTTGCTCTTTTGTTAAAGGATTTATCCATGAGTACTTGGTGGTGTTCCATGGTCTTATGTGCATTGTTCCTTACTTCTTGAAGTTGCACTAGTTTTTTCAATTTGACATCCATTGGAGTATTTTCTAGCTGTTCCAGTTGATGTGAAAGTCCTAGAGTTGGGAGCTCTTGAGAGATGGACAACCTAGCTTCTTTCACATAAACAAGCACAAAATGAGAGTTACCAATTGATCTCTTAGGAGTAATCTTTCATCCCATAAGGTTTTATTCAATTTGGTGTGCCATGCTCTTTGATTATTCTCCAATGTCCTCTTGATGATCTTGATGAGGTTCTTTTTAGTAGACTTAGTCAACCCATTACCTTGAGGGAAATAGTTGGATGAGGTACCCAAGTAAACTCCATTCTTATTTGCCCACTCAAAATTTTTAGAACTCATAAAAGCAAGTGAATTATTAGAAATGATAGTATAGTGGACCCCAAATCTTGTTGTGATACTCTCATAAAACTCCAAGATTGTATTTTCATTTACCTCTAATGCAACAACCTCTACCCACCATGTGAAGTAGTTAGTAGCAGTTAATATCCATTTGTGTCCAACACTTGATGGAAGGTTGATCATAACAATGAAATCAAGGCCCCATTTCATGAAAGGCCGGTCCACTTGGACATGATTCAATGTAAGGGCTACAAGGTTTTGTTTGATTACAAAGAAGGCACATTGAGGACACCTCTTAACCCAATAGTAGCAATCCTTGAAAAGGAAAGGCCAGTAATACCCTACCCTATTATCTTTATAGCTATTGTTTTTAGGGAGAAATGATCTCCATCTATGCCATTATGAAACTTTTCCAACAAGATGCCAAATTGATCATTGTCAACACACCTTAGTAGTACACTATTCACATCCTTTCAAAAGAGAATACCATCTACAAGACAATAAGGAATCATTTGTAATCTAAAATACCTTATTTATGACTTGTTAAAACCATTAAAATAATCACCATTTTGAAGGAAACCAATGATGTCCTATGTCCAAATTTGAATTGGTATGTGACCAACTAGTTGAGGATGAACTTGATTAACCAAGACCTCTTCCTTTGGCCCTTGAATATCTGAATCTATATGTTCACATAGCTCCTTTCCTCTTACCATGTTTTTTACCTTGATATCAACATCATATTCCATTACCTTTGTGATCCACCCAACTCTCTTCTCATTGAGGTCTTTGCTTAAGAGGAACTCTTTGGTGCTAGGATGAGAGACCATGACATGTATCTTATTGTTTTAAACCATGTTCCTAAACTTTTTCAAACCTCTTATCATAGCTAGAGCTTACTTCTCAATAAACATGTACTGGACCTCATTATCTTCTAATCCTTGACTAAAGAATGTAATAGGTTGTTCAACTTCTTCATCATTCTTTTGAATAAGAATAACTGAGATTGTGTCAAGATTAGAAAAATTATAGATTATTAAATCCTTGGCAAAGATTGGGTTCAAGAGTGTAGGAGATTGGGAAATTAATTGTTTGATTTCTTCAAAACTATTCTTACCTTCCTTTGTCCAATCAAAATCTTGGTTCTTCTTGAGAATGGCTATAATAGGCTTCACCAAAGTAGAAAATCCTAGAATAAACCTTCTTACAAAGTTGATATTGCATAAGAAACTTTGCAAATATTTCTTGTGTAGAGGTAAAGATTGGCCTAGAATGGCTTTAATCCTTTCAAGATTAATAGGCAGCCCTTCCTTTGACACAACATGGCCCAATAATTTACCTTCATGAATATCAAAGATACATTTTTTTGGATTAAGAGAAACTCCAAAATCTCTACACTTTTCAAATACTTGCCTTAGATGTTTCATGTGGTCATCAACATCTTTGGAAAAAAGTTATATCATCAAGGTCTACAAGAAAAAACTCATTGATCAAACCTTTAAAGGCCATGTTCATTTCTCTTTGGAAAGTGGAACCAACATTAGACAAACCAAAAGGCATATTTATATATGTATATGTTCCCCATTTTATGGTGAATTCTATCTTGAAATGATCATCCTCATTCACCAATATTTGGTTATAATCTGAATAGCCATCGAGGAGTGAAAAGTGTTCAAAACCTGAAACCACTTGTAGAATCTGCTCCATGGAAGGTAGTGGATAATGGTATTTGAGTGAGACTTTATTCATAACCCTAAAATCCACACAGTTCTTGATCTCTCCACTCTTTTTTCAAATAGGTACAAGGTTAGCTACCCAAGTTGAGTGATTGATAAGAAAGATAATCCTAGACTCAATCAATTTGATAAGCACTCTCTTCATCAGTTCCTCTATCTTGGGATTAATAGGCCTCTATTGTTGCCTATCTGGTTTAGCCCCAGGTTATAACTCAATGGTGTGATGAGCTAGACCTACATGAAACCCTTTCAAATCCTTATATTGTCAAGCAAATATATCATGAAATTCTTTACACAATTCAATGAAGGCTTGTCTTTTGGAAAGAGAACATATCTTACCAATTTTTAGAAATTTATCCTTAAATATCAAGATTATTTTGTGGTTATCTTCCTTTGTATAAATTCTTACCATTTCCTTCCTTATTTGATCATCTTCATTGAACACACTCTCCAAAGTAACCAGCCCATTTGGTATCTTGTTTGTCTTTAGCTAGAGAACATGTTCTTCATATTGATTGTGAAGCTTCTTTTGATTCTTTGAAGAAAATTTTGGTTCATTTTGAATGAAGTGTACAATGTGTTTATCACTCTCAAACACTTTCCAAGACACTTAATTATCTAGAATAGAAGGTCTCACAATGACTTTTATGTGAGGTTGGTCCTTCTCTCTACTTACATCAGTAACTATATCAAAGTGTGCTCCTATCACAGACAACTTTTTAGCATGTTTATTTGAGTCTCTTGGTATAGGTTGGATATTGAAAGCATCAAAGTCATCAATTAGATCCCACACCCTATGTATGTAAGACTTAATCAAAGGGTTCTTGGTTGTAGCTTGGTTTCTTACTTGATGTATAATCAATTCACTATCTCCATATATCTTCAAATTCTTGATTCCATTTCTCTTTTCCCATTAGAGGCCATAAACTAAGCCTTCAGATTTAGCTACATTATGGTAAAACTAAAATGGAATCTATATGAAGAATACTATTGGTTATTTTAATGAGAAACCAACATGACACCATCTCCTGACCCTACCTTACTTCTAGAGCCATCAAAAAACATTTCCCATATCGCTTCAAGTTCATGATCTTCATTAGTGAGTGATGGTATAGGAGTGTTCTTATATGAATACAATATAATCCTAATTTAATTTCTTCTATGAATTCATATGGATCATGATCATAAGTTTTAGTATGATACTCATCAATAAAAAGGTCAAAAATACCTTCAATGGGAAAGGATGTTTCACCACCGATGGCACCTTCTTCCTGCTCACAAATCATACAATTCTAATTTGAACTTGTCTCCATTTATGGGTCAATGTGGAACCTTGCCAAGGGATGTGTTCTTATAGTTCTTTAGCTCCATATCTTTTTCTAATATTTATAAAATACCAATCAACTATAAGGTACCCTCCAATCTTAGTTGTGAAGTTTCTTGACAAGGAAATAAAAAAATGAGCTAGAAGATCAACCACCATAATGTCTTGTAGGATGGGGAAGATTGGAAAATAATACAAGAAAAAATTCAAACCTTTAACCAACACCATAATATAGGCTTGATTTTCATCAAAATGTAACATATCCTTGCTATGAGGCTCATATTTCAGTCCCAATTTATTAGCAACTACTTTATGCATAACTGTGGTACTAGCCCCACTATCTATAATGTAGTTATGAACCAATTTCTCTCCCATAATGACCATGAGGTACAAAGGTTGAGTATTTTTATATCTAGTGGAGGGATATAAAACATAATTGAGTGTGTTGGTAAGGGATACACAATTTTACTTTAGAGCTTGAGGAGTTACATTGATATTAACAAGTTGTTCTTTTAAGATTTCCTTTTAACCATGTATATGTAGTACTTCCCAAAGAGAAATGATATTTTTGGTATTATTCAAAGAGTCAATAATATTTAGAGATGAATTATTCACCTTGTCTTTCATTCTTGAAGGTAATGAGTGAACTTAAACTTGTTGTACTAGAGGTTTGACAACTTTGCTCACATTCTAACTTTGAGTAGTGTGACTAGTAAAATATGCTACATTGGTACTTACACTTTGTGACCTTAGAGAGGCACTACCTAGAATCACTTGTGCTGATGGAATATCTCTCAAATCCCTCTTTTTATCCCTTTTGTTTTTTATAAATGATGTATTTTGATTCAACACATAATTATCTTCTACTTAGAAATTCATAAAACTAGTACTTTAGCTACTACCTTCTCCTTGAACATCTCTTTGCATGATATTTGCTTCTCCTAATGTAACATAAGGAGTATCTCTTTCTTGAGTTACCAAATCTTGATTACCTTCTCCACCATTATGCGTAATCTGACCTTGAGATTTCCCCAATGATCCAAATGTTCCTCTCCTTGAACTAGATTGGTGTCAATTGGAATAATAACCTTTATCGATGAAATGGAATTAGGATTATAGCCTATTGAAACCTTGTTGGAATTGTCCCCTTCCTTGGTTAGTGTATTAGGGTGGAGGTATATAGCCTTGCTAAGTATAATATTGAGGATTGGAAGGAGAATTTACATACATTTGTGTTTTCTTGAGATGGGATTACAAAGACTGAATCATCTCATCCTTATCTATAACATCAACCACATTCTTAGGAGCATTTATATGTTTGACATTAGTATTGGGAACTTGTGATATGCTTGAGGCTTCAATTAAATTATGAGATAGAAAAGGCATGGAGACTCTTAAAGGTAGTTTCCTAGCTTGTATCAAATTATTCTTAGCTTCAATGGCTATCTCATATGCCTCAGGTAAAGTAAATCCTCCCATTGACTAAAACATTACTACTACATCAATTCTAATAGCCTTAATATAGTTGGGCAGTACAAATTTTGGAGGAGACCTCATAATAGGTGGCAACCTATGCCATGTTCTTTAAAATTTCTCATTGACATCTCCCATGGATTCATTTGGACCTCTTTTATCACATTCATCTAGTGAATTAGTTAAGTATGATCACTCTTATTTTTGAACCTGTTTACCAACAACTCTCCAAAACTATCCCAATTACTAATATAACCACCTTCTAATGTCCTATACCAATCAAGTGCATTCCCTTTTAGAGACATGGAAAGTATTCTAATAGCTATGTTAGCTTGAGTGATATTTTGGAAATTGTAAAAGTTTGAAATTTCCCTAATATGCTTAGATGGGGTAATAGGACCCTCTCCATTAAAATTAGGGAGAATTTTAGGAGCATTCGGAGGAATAGGATCATACACAAGAATGTTAATTAGATTTTGGGTGTTGAAGTCTAGGAAAGGATGTCTTCTATCCATTTCTTCTTCCTCTTGATCTACTAATTCTTCAACCTCCTCCTCTTCCTCTTCACAACCTTCTTGTTTAGGATCTCTAAAGGTTAGGAATGGTTCAAGGTGGTGTTCCTTAAGAGGAGTTTCAGGCTAAGGAACTTGATTGAAAAGACTACTAAAAGATAATCTAGTGAGGACCATGAAGTATACTATGGAAAAAATGATCTACAAATAGATATTATCACGTTTTGGAGTTAAAAAATGATAGATTATAACACTTCTACAACCTTAGACTTGTCAAGGCTAGCATTCACCTTGAAATGGAAACAATTAAGACCAATTATCCCATTGGGTGTGCCAAAACTATTGTCATCAAATTATACAACCTAGGATGTTCTATGAAATTCCTTTAATTTGATGCAACATTGAATAATCCCTCAAGTTTGTGGGAACTTATAAGAGAGATGAGTATCTAGGATTGAAAAGGGATAGTTTCCTAAATTATACTCTAAATGTTTATCACCTAATCTATTGCTGGTTCATGAAAAGAGTAAAAAATTTATATAAAATTAAAAAACTATGCTAAAGAGGTGATCTGCCAAGAATTTATCCCATAGACTATCACACTTCTACCAAGTAACAATGTTTTCCAAGACTAATTCGATGCGTTGATAGATACTAACATAGTGTTTCAATGTGAAGGTAACATGATTGAGACAATCAATAAGATAATCGACCTAAGGGGTAGATTTCACACCATAGATATAATTACATACTTGAAAGAGAGTTTGATACATTCAACACACTTCACATGACCTATTAACATCAGAACCTTTGTTCAAACATGAAGGATAAAGGGAGTAAGGATAATGCTATCACTCAGCTCCACTATACATCACTCACATACTCAGATAAAAATTCATAACTCAAAACTGGTCTTGTATTAAATGTTTAAAATCAAAGTGCAATGTCATTTTAGTAGGGCTTCATCATACCAAAAATGTGGTAATGTGAAATGGTCAAAATGGCCCAATTTATAGAACTTTGAGGAAGATAAAGAAAAGAGAAGCTAAAGAGGTACAAGGACATGTGTCATAGACATGAAAATTAGTTATAGATCCATGAGAGAGATGGATGAGTGAGCCATGCCATGTAAAGAGTCTTATCCAAAATAAGTCATGAGAATGGTGGCAAGTGGCATTAAACCTTTAAGAGTTATACAGGAAACTACTTCTATTAAAGATCATTCATGAGAGTTCAAAATTGAAAATAGAAAAGCTGACACATCACACTACTGGTGATGGTAGTTAGAAAATGTTCTTTTTAACTACTAATTATTCTTTGGACACCTATATTTGTTGATTTCATAGAAGCTCCTTGACTTGGTCAGTTTCCAACAATGAATCACTCTATCAACTTGTCCATTTTTCTCACTTAGTCTACTCCAGATGCTTAAGATTTGACCATTTACCACCTTTATGTTTGTTCTTATTTTCCCATCAAGTCTTTTGAATAGCAATAACTATTCTCCATAGTTTAAAATTGACTTCTTATGGGCCATCACTCCTTTGGGTATTTTATTTAGACTTTTATTTTTGAACCTTTTCTTTGAACAAATTCTCCTCCGATATTTGTTTTTATTTACTTTATTAGACCTTTTATCGAGTCTTTTCCTTTGGGATCATTTATTGTTCATTTCCTTCAAATAAAAAGTCTAAAGGAATTCTTCTTATTTATTTCCTTCAGAAAAAAGTCTAAAGGAATTGTTTTAGAGTTCCTTCTCTTCATTTATTTTCTTATGGCTTTTTTATTGGTCCCTTTGGAGAAGTTGAAATGCCCTTCAGAGAAGTTGTAATGGTCCTTTAGCTTTTTTAAATGGTCCTTTAGGCTTTTGGAAACTGTCCCTCAAGATTTTGGAAATGGTCCTTCAAGAATGCAAGTGCCCCTTCAGAAAAATGTAAGTGACCACTTTCCAAAGAAAATACCCTTTGAGAAAGTTGCAAATGATCCTTCAAAAAAACTGAAGTGGACCTTTTCTCAACAAAAGATACCCTTTAGAAAAATGAAAGTGCCCTTCAGAAAAAGTGAAATGTACCTTTCAGACTTTTTGTTTGGTCCATTTTGCTTTAAAATTTCCCTTCAAAAAAATTACAAGAGTCCCTTTTTGCTTGAAAGAGTCCCTTGGAGAAATTTTAAAGTACCTTAAAAAAATTGTGTGGAAAAATTATCCAAAAGAATTCATCACTTGGTCGAAAGAAAACCCAAAGAAATACTCTTAAGGAAAAGCCTTAGACAAAAAGTCTAAAAGAATTCAACAAAATTCTTCAAATAAAAAATCCTAAAAGAATTAGGCAAAGGCTTAGAACAAAGGCCAAAATGGAATTTTTGAAAGAAATAAAATTTGGTAGTTTTGTGGGCTTTGCCAAAGAACATTTCTTTTAAAGAAAAGCTAAGTACTGAACTTGGCCAAATTTGAAAGGTGAAAACCTGGAGTTGGAAATTGGCCAATAGGAATTAAATATGTTCACTAAATTTTAAGATCCTGTAGAGGGATAAAAGTCAAAATATCAATCAAAAAGTCTATTAATTACTATTGAAACCTTATTTGAGAGTACAATAGTGGACATAATTCATAAAGGACTAATGATAAGTGTTTTAAATTGAGATGTAAATATAAATAAGTTTTTAAAAGGTAAATAATAAGGTTTAAATTTTAAATAATGTAAAATAATGGAGTTATGATAGTTTTAAGGTTTGTAAGCATGTATAATTAGGCCTAGAATAAAGTTTTAGGAGCATAAATATTGTCATAACCTTAGATTTACATGTAAAAAAATCTTTAAACTTTGTATACCATTAAAAATGGGATTTTATGATGATTTAAAAGTAATATAAATGGTTATTAAACATTACATGATAATATATAATAAAATTATAGTCAATATGCCTTTTTACTAAAGTTTAATAAGACCAAGCAAGGTATATATTTAAATTGACAGAGTTAAGTGAGATTAAACTTTGCATAAAGGTTGTAAATTCTATTTTCAATGGATTTCATGTCGAGATATTAGAGAGGCTAAAATGGAAACTCAGATTGTAGACACATAAAATATAGTCAAGGCCTTGTTAAAAAATAATAGGTAAGAATGTTTAAGAAGAAAGCCCTTTGATTATTTTATAAAAAATAAAATATGTTTATTATAAGTTGGGTTGAAAATGGGTGAAAAAAATATTTCATAAGTGTAATAAAATATTGAGGACCCTTTATAAGCCTTAAATGTATTATAAATATTTAAGGCCAAGCCAAGAAGGCCTTAAACCTATTGACTATTGAAAGTAAGCCTTACAATATTGTTTGTCTATTTTCAAGACAAAGTTGTAGGGAAGATAAACTTGATAAGAAAAAGGATATTTTTAAAGTACTTAAGAGGTTAGTCTTAACAAAGAGTGATTTAAGAAAATTGTAAGGACAAAAAGGCTATAAATCCTCTAAGAGACCTAGAATAACTTGGTATGTAGATCTAAGAGAGGTCTACTTGCATTAGAATGGTATAATTTTTTTGAAAAATATCTTGAGAAAAGTTTAAAATAAATAAAGATAAGATTTTGAAGGGGATTTGAGAGAAGATAAGTAAATATAGTTCAAGAAGTCCTAAAGCCCATTGAGGCTTGAGAAATAGGTAAGATCACATTAAGGCTCAAGAGGTAGTTACAAGGTGAAAAATAATTTGATGCAAAGTCAATAAGGTGAAAAAGACTTGGGTGAGATTGAAAAAAGAGTGAATAAGTTTCAAAATACCAAAGAGGTTTTAGGTGAGGAATGAGAGAAAAAAAGAGATGGAAGGATTACCAAGGAAGAAAAACTAGATTAAGAAGAATGAGGAGGATATTTAGAAAGAAATAGATGAGTTGAGGTAGGATTTATCATGTTTTATGTAACATTTATAAGATTGGAACCAATCAAGGCAAGGATTCTTTATAAGAATTAAGAAACTAGTCAAATGGTCAATTAAGAAAATTGTTGAGAGAAGAAAGAGGTAGCAGGTGACTAGAAGTTTGAAGAGGTGGATAAAGATGTTAGAAGCTTAATCCAAGAAAAAAAAGTTGGGGAGGAAATAAAGCCTCAATGTTTTTATTTTAGCAGTATGTGTGAGTGTTTGTTTGTAGGTACACATGTATATGAATATAGTTTCCATGATGAGGAATTGCTTGAAATTTTGAAGAAGACAAGATGTTAAAAAAAATCGAGTAGTTGATTTTAGAGGTGCAACATGAAGAATAAGAGAAAGTAATGATCCTCAACCAAGAGGATGAAAATAGATCCAAGAAAGAGTCATCTATTGATGAAGATAATATAAACATGAAAGAGTTGGAGAGATAAATTTGAGACAAACTTGAGAAGATCATGACAAATAATACATATGTTGAGGAGTACAAGATACTTGAAGAGACCATTGTGTCTCCAAAATATGATTTGATTTGTGCTAAATATATTATTTATGTAGGTATGGAGATGAAAAAGAAAGACACACTCCATTTCCATATGAAGGATTAAGGAGATGAGGTAGAAGATCTTCACAAAAAATAAGAAGAGGAGAAAATTCAAATTCCTTATGAGGAATATTATTTAGAGAAATAAAGATTTTTTTGAACAACAATAGATGAAGAAGAGAAATTACAAAATAATAAGCCATTAAGAAGAAAAAAAATAAGACAAAGGCAAGGTGAATATGTTCATTATTTGGTATTCGTCTTTTATAAAATATAATATTATCATTCATTATTTCAAGAAGACTATATTTTTTTTTTCAATATGGAATATATGAGCATGCCTCAATAAGGTCAAGAGAGAAAGAGAGAGATATTGTGTGGGGATAATACCTGAAAATAGAACTATAGGTGTAGATTATGATAAAGAGGAATTTGAGACAATAACATAGATAAAAATAAGTTCAATATAAAGGTAAAATAGGTGATGTTATAAGTTATCCTTTTCATTTAAGTAATGTTCAATTTTACCTTCTTGATATCAGAATTTTATTTGAAATAAGATTTGAATCAAGATGAATAATTTACACAATATAATTTATATATTTCTTTGATGGAAAATTTTTAAGAAAAAGTGAATCCAATTAAGTTTAAAGGAATATGGAAACTAGTCTATTTACTAAAAGGTGTGCAAGTGTAGGTTAATTGGTAGTAGTTGCATAAAGATGATAGAGCCTATGAAAGATAAAATTTTGAAAGAGTAAAAATTATCAATATGGAATGGGTTAATAATAATCTACATTTTAGATAAACTAAGGAATGTGAATAGGAATATGATGGTGCAACAACTGAAAAGCATGAAAAACATGCTAAAAGAAAATAAGAAAGGTTGAAGATGTCTCAAAGTTATAATAAAGAGGTTGATTTATTTAATTAAATTATTTTACATGTATTCAAAGCATTGGATAAGATAATAAAATATGATAAAAAAGAAAATAAAAGAGAAAGTGAATGTCCAAAGAAGAATTGAAAGACAAGAAAAAATATTTATTTGAGGTTGAGCTCCAAACTTTCCCTCTTGCGGAATATGATGTAGGAGAATTATCACAAAAAATGTAAATATGATCAATGTGTGGTCTTATGGAGGTTGATTTTGGAAAGAAAAATATTTACTAAACCTTCATTCTATTTTGTATAGGTCATTTAGTCTTCATTTCAATATTCCTGCCAAATCCATAATTTGGTGCATATGGAAGGGTTTTAAAGTTTTGTATAGAAATTGATACATTTTTAAAATATTTATAGCCTATGGTAATAATTTATAAATTTCTATGTACCTCCAAATCTATGTAAATCTATCTTAAGATTTATCTAGAAGGAGGTTCAATGTAGAAAGAGGTTAACTTTAGTATGTTTGTTGAAAGTTGAGAAATGTTTGGTCTTGAAATAAGACCAAAATAAGTATTGAGATTTTTTACAAGTGATGAATATATGTTACATCAATATAAGATCAAAATAAATTAGTGAAAATAATAAAAAATTCCAAGTTTGTATATTGTTAGAAAGTGGTCTCTAGGTCTACCATGAAGAAAACAAGGGTCTATATATGTATTCTTGAAGGTTTATCAATAAATGAAGATGTTATTATGTTTTAATATTCTTATCACACAAAAATTAATGTGTAATTTATTATTATTTTATTATTTACCATTAATTCATGCTTTTAAGATGGTTCTAAAGGGGACAAATGTTTGCAAATAGAGTATTTCATGACACATTCTAAGTATGAGGACATTTTCTATATGTTTTTATAATTGATAAGGTATAAATGGTATTTTAAATAGTATAAAAAGGTTATTAATCTAATAATATAAATTAAATAAGTACTTTAAATTAATTAATATCTATGTTTTCTTCAAATTATTACTCTCAGGTCTGCACAAATATGTTTCACTGTGACAATCAAAGAAATAGTCTTTATTTTAATCATTTTGGGATTTTTCAATCATAATAAGTAAATTAAAGGGTAATTTGGATGTATTAATAGTGTTATAAATTCTTAAAATTTCTAAAACCAATAATATAAAGTGACATTTCCTTTTATATGTGCTCTCAGTTTGGGGAAAGCAGTCATAACCTTTAACAAACTAGAAGAAAAGAATGGTTTCTTATCATTTAAGTTGGTTCAAGATAAAACATCATTTTTTATATAAGTATATACATATATATAATCTACATAAATATTTAAAATTTATTTACAAGTGTTTATATTTTAATTTTTCCTTTTTATTTGCTTTTGGGTCTGTGTAGATCCTGCAAACGCTAGTTAGGGGTTTAGAAAATAAAAATAATCATTTCCTAAGTTTGAACCATTCAAAATATATAAAAAATAATAAATGAATAGGTGATTTTTATAAAATTAATGAAATATTTTTCATGAATTTTAATATCCTGGGGAGGGAGAAAAGTCAAAATCTTAGTTAACAAGTCTCTAAATTGTTATTGAAACCTTGTTTCAGAGTACAAAAGTGGACATAATTCATAAAGGAATAATGATAAGTGTTTTAAAATTGAGATAAATATATAAATAAGTGTTTTAAAGGTAAATAATAAGGTTTAAATTTAAACTAATTTTTAATAATAGAGTTATTATAGTTGGATGGTTTACAAGCCTATACAATTAGGCCAAAAATAGGGTTTTAGAAGCATATAACTTGTCATAACTTGAGATTTACATATAAAAAGATCTTGAAATTTTGTAGACCAATGAAAAAGATATTTTAAGATTATTTTAATATAGTATAAATAGGTATTAAATATTACATGATAATATATATTAAAACTACAATCAATACACTTATTTATTAAGGTTTAAGAAGACCAAGCAAGGTATATCTTTGAAATAACAGAGTCAAGTGAGATAAAGATTTGAGGAAAGGTTATAAATTATATTTTAAATGGATTATAGGTGGTCATAGTGATAAATTATTTCTAATAGAGAGGTTACAATGGAAATTCAGACTACAGACACATAAAAGATAGTTAAAGCATTGTTAAAAAATAAGAGGTAAGCTTGTTTAAGAAAAAAACCCTTTGATTCTTTTATAAAGAATATAATATGTATAATATAATTAATTTTGGTAATGGGTGAATTTAAAAAGGTTATAAATGTAATAAAATATTGAAGACCCTTAATACACCTTCAATGTATTGTAAATGTTCAAGGCCATGCCAAGAAGGCCATCAACCTATTGACTATTGAAATAAATCCTAACAAGATTGTTTATATGTTTTGAGTATAAAGTTTTAGGTAATATAACCTTTATAATAACAAGGGTATTTTGAAACCATTGAATAAATTAGCCTAAAAATGATTGAGTTAAGAAAATTGTAAGGATAAAAAGGTTATAAATCCTCCAAGAGTCCTAGAAGACTTTGGTAAGTAGACCTAAGAGAGGTTTACTTGCATAAAGATCCATCAATTTTAAGAATATAATTATTTTTAACCTTTTAAGAAGGTTATTTAGTAAATTTTAAACAATACAAAGTGTCACGAGTGGATTTACCATAAGATTTACATGGATACAATTTCTAACATTTAGAGATATGATGCTCATGTTTTCCATAAGTGGATTTACCATAAGATTTACATAGATACAATTTCTAACATTTAGAGATATGATGCTCATGTTTTCCTTGATGGACACAAGGTTTATCATTTTTATTAAAATTATGGGAATTCAAAGTATTATAATCAAAATAAGTTTCATTATAATTCCATAGATGTGGAGGACAATACAATGCCAAATTTTCAATAGAAACATTTGAAGTATTATAACTAAGGCATTTACAATTTGAATTAAAATGAAGCAAAATAGGTTCAATAATGTCACTTTTGCAATTACCAAGTCCACTTCCTAAGCAGCCCATATATTTCATCATTTTAAAGTTGAGGTTGGTAGAATAAGTGTTAAAACAAGTCAGTTTTTAATAATCACAATGATTTTCAAAATTAGAGTTATTCTCATATGCAAAAGACATAGATTTAACATCTAAAGATTGTATAGTTTGCATGTGCTCAATAAAATAGGCTTTTAAAGAATTTAATGTGCCATTTTTAAATGTATTTGGTGTTTAATGTCACTAATTTGATCATTTTTTTAATCAATTTGATGCAAAAAAAATAAAATTTTAAAAATAACTAGCTTAGTTGCTATTGCACATGAATATACAAGTTCTAATTTTTCAAAGAAAATGTAAATGCCACTAAAGATTGACTTGTAAATGTAAGTCCACACCAAAATACCAAATAAAATTTCTTAAATTCTAATAACCATTTTATATTGAATTAAATCTTGAATTAAGTTTTGATGAAAACACTTTATATCCAATATTTACCTTTTACCAAAAATAAATCTACCAAGGTTTTCATTAAGTCTCAAATAATAAGAATTAACCATTTCAAAAAAATATTTTTGTTTGAAATTTAATTGATAAAAAAGTTTCTTTTTATACTATTAATTTTTTTAAATTGGCAAATTTCTTAAAAAATAAACAAACGTTTGTTTGACACTATTAATTTAAAGTTCTCTCATTTTCCTTTTTAAAAAATACACCGGCATAACATTTAAATATTTAAAACAAATATTAAAAAAATTGAATGCCATGATGAACTTTGAGTTAAATAAAGGATAAAAAGGTCATTTATTATCTTAAATGGAATTGAAATAAAATAAAATTAAAATGTTTATGCTATATGCTTCCGTAAAAAGGATAATATTAGTTAGTTATTCAAGGAAAGAAGCACACCAAAAAAAACTCAACATGGGCCACAACCAATAGAAACAAAACATTACAATCATGAAAATCAAGGTGATAAATGTGTAATGACTTTAAAATACACAAGATAAAAAAATTAAAGAAATTAATGATGAAAAAAAGGTTGTGTCTAAAGAGAATGCTAGGAGACAAAAGTAACACCAATATTGATGGACAAAATTACTAAAAAATTATAGGAATGCTCCAGAAAAGGGAAAATGCTTAAAATTTTTGGACATATAGGAATTCATAGAATAACATTACAAAATCCAAAAGAGTGAAGGAGAGTACACCACATGATTAATATGAACAAAGGAATGATAGGTAAGGCAAAACATAAAGGGGGAAGAAAAGAAGTGAAGAGGTCACACTATTGTGTAAAAATTGACTAGTAAAGGAGAAACTAAAAATTTGACTTACTATGCAAGGTAAATGAAACAAGAAATTAACTAACATGAAATTCCCCAAAAAAATGAATGTGGAATCCAAAATCAATATAAAAATAGTTTTAACAAGTAGTTTATTCCTAAAAAATAATGTTGGCTAGTAAACAAAATAGATGAAAAAATAAAATTTGGTAAAATTAGGGAGTAATGACCTACAAAAAAGGTATCTTTTAAATAATTTTCCACATAAATAAATAAAAAATTATCAATATCATTTTTTTAAAAAATGGTTTGATACCACAAAATAATATTACCAAAGATTGAATTAAAACATTGAATAAGCAATGAATAAGATTAAAGAACAATGTTACCTTGAAGCAAAAGAAAGCAATGGAGTTGAGGTGAGGTTTTTCACAAGTGGGGAAACAATAAAATGGATAAAAAAACCAAAATATATTTAAATTATTTCAATAATGTGGTGTGTGTGTGTGTGTGTGAGTGAGAGAGAGAGAGAGAGAGAGAGAGAGAGAGAGAGAGATAGGAGAGAGAGAGAGAGAGAGAGAGAGAGAGAGAGAGAGAGAGGAGAGAGAGAGAGAGAGAGAGAGAGAAGAGAGGAGAGAGAGAGAGAGAGAGAGAGAGAGAGAGAGAGAGAGAGGAGAGAGAGAGAGAGAGAGGAGGAGAGAGAGAGAGAGAGAGAGAGAGAGAGAGAGAGAGAGAGAGAGAGAGAGAGAGAGAGAGATCCAAAGTAAAATAACATAGATGTAAGAGAAATATTATAGTCTATTTTAATAATAATGAGAGATGAAATTTATTTAAATAAAGCTAAAGTGAAAATAAGTTACATGATCTTCCTAATCCTCTTACAAGTGAGGAGGATGTGTGTGACATGTGGTAGAGGAGTCACTTGTGGAAGTAAATCCTAGAAAAATGTAAGTCAAAAAGAGAGATGAGATCCACCTAAAAAGGCTATAATAAAGTTCATTTATCAATAAAATAAACTCACACACACAAAAGACTTGGGATAAACCTAAAGGACTATAGGAAGGACCCAAATTAAGGTTAATTATCCCACATATTCATTGTGATCTTTGTTTATTATTTTTCAATTTTATGTGCAATATATTGTACATTTGATTTTCATAACATAAGTATATTTATTTTTGTATGATTATTATCCTAGAACACTCATCATCCAATCATTATTAAGCTTATATTTATAAGATATGTATTGGTGAACCATAGAATAGAAGAACCACATATTTTATGGATAATTTAAACTTATTTTTGTGGGATTTTCATGCCATTGGGTCCTTAACTAAAATATAAGGAGACCTATATAATGATACTCTTAAGTTATTTTAGGACAAGCATTCATATTATCATGGTTTAGATAAGATTACACATTACACTTATAGAATTATTAGAGATAAATCTAAAGTTTACAAGGGTCAATTCACATCTACATTATTTATACCATGGGAAAGATAGGATAAAGAGTATATAGACTTACATCCAAAATTATATGCATATATATTAATAGTATAAATAAAATCAATTTTGATCCCTCTTTAGAGTATTATAAATGTAATTTAATGCTTGGTCTATCAACAAGGGATGACCAAGTTTAATCCAATTGAACCCTTTCACCTGATAGCCCTATTTGATATCATATTTCTTGCGTTATAAATAATTTTTGTGAACATAGAATACACCTACATTATTATATAAGTGGTAATAGGGATAAATAGACATTAAAAATATAGTAACATCACCCTAAAATAACACAATATCTTAGTATTTTTAAGATCAATATTGATCTTTGTAGGTTAATATAGATTATCATTACCAACCTATCTATTTAGAATTGACTAGAAAAAACATGTGGAAATTGATCATAAACATATCATTTTCATAGTGAGACATATCATTCAAATAATTATAATTTAAATTAACATGGAAAATAAGCTACTATCATTATTACCTTTTATTTTACATTCAATACAATATTTAGTTTGTATACTTTCATGTATTGTGAAAATAAGGAATAAGTCATTATTCTATTATTTTATTTCCTATTAGAGTTTTAAAACCAAAATAAAGTAAAAATTATTGGTGAACATGAATATTTATAAATCCATCTTTTTAAGGTTTCATATTTTTATTGGTCTAGGGTTTCAAATTGTTTTATTATTTTTGGAAAGCTAGGGTTTAGTTCATAAACAATAAAGGGGCTAGATTAAGGGGTAAAATACAATCAAATGTACTAAATCATATATTTATATCAATTTAATCAAGTAAACTACATGGGGAAAGAAAATGACTTATTTGGAAAAATAGGCTGAGATATCTGATACAGAAGCTAAAAAATATTGTGAAAGATTAGGAAGATGTCAAAAACCTAAATCTAGATTTTATTTGGTGAAAGGATAGGAACACCAAAAAGTAGACACTTTGGTGTCTAGCAGTGTAGTCTAGTTATAGTGTTATTATCCAAATCAATTTTTGGTTCTAGATTCTAATGCAATATGGTTCCTAGGTCCTATTCATATCTTTATTTCTCCATGATCACTTGTAGGTGACAATATATAGCATATTTTATTCTCAAAACCCAAGGTCTATCTACACACATGAAACAACAAACATATTAAAAATAAAAGGGGAAAAAATAGGTTAGAGGAAGTATGATTACATGATCTAGAACCCCTATTGTCTAATCATTTCCTATATTAACCCTCAAAATAGGATCTCAGATTAAATGTAGTTTTCCCTTAGGGAACATGCATAATCAACTCACATGGTAAATGCAAGAATGAACTTTTGCCTAGGTCATTCCTTGATTAATCATGTAAATCTATGTTGGATGTAAAATTATGAGCTATACTATTGACTAATTTTTAATTATTTAGTGTGCCAAAGTAGTAAGTGTTAGACGTAAAATGCCTTTTGAATTCCTTTATATAGGAGCCTCCTTATTTTGAATTTGGGGTATTTGTTTATGTTAACCAGCATTAAAAAGGTAAACAAAACTTAAGGGAGGGGATAAGAAGGGTTTAGGACCTATTAATTGAATATAAATGACC
The DNA here is from genome assembly GCA_037957365.1 of Torreya grandis. Classification (NCBI taxonomy): domain Eukaryota; kingdom Viridiplantae; phylum Streptophyta; class Pinopsida; order Cupressales; family Taxaceae; genus Torreya; species Torreya grandis. The sequence goes on from JARHVA010009179.1 coordinate 79,330, forward strand.
ATTGGGGCTTGAAATATAAATGGATAAGAGCACCAAAAATAGGACACTTTCATGTCTGGTGTTGTTATCCAATTTTGGTGCTCCTATCCTATAGTGTCAAGACATGGGGGAACATGATTTGCATAGGGAATGTTGTCTAGCTAAGGTGGAATCAATTATCAAAAGGTCCTAGATGATTAGTAGTGGGGAAAAATTTGACAAAATCAAGAAATAAGACCAAGATAAGCAAACACAAAGACATGGCTAGAGAAAAGAAGGCTCATATTCTCCTGTCAGAGTCTCTTGTGAAGAGGACTTGTGAAAAGACATGATATGTGTGGTTTCTTGACCACTTTAGGGTATATACATTTACCCCCCTTTTATTCTAGTGATGTAATAAAATGAAGTACTAGAGTAAAATAAAGAAGAAGAAAATGTGTACCTAAACTTACCTACATGGAGGTGAATGTTCTACAAGGATCCAACCACTTCCTATCTAGGGAATGGATAGAGAGATGAATAGTGACTAGAGAGAGAAGGAATCCATGGAGTGGATGCACCTTATACTAAATATGGATGTGGAATCCATGTATCATGGAGAAGGAGGGAAATGCTTGTCCCTATACTAAATCTAATTGAAGAAGAGGAATACACACAAGCCTAAAACCAATGTCTATCCTCTATCCCACATAAAATCATGTAATTTGGAATGTGTATGAAAATTTGTATGTTGTGAAGGTAAAAATTTGTCATGCCTCCACTCTAAATATCTGAAGTGGAATTGAGAAATGCTTGAAGGCCCAAAAATATTGTCTATCCTCTATCCCACACAAACTCATGTAGTATGGATCTAAGTATTACTATGGACCAACCACTACAAATAATCATGTGGTCCAATATAAAAAACTGGTCAATGTGTAATAAGATAATTTCATGTCTTTCCATTCCATCTATATAATCTTATGTGATGAAGAACATGAACATCTGTGTCATGCCCCAAATCAGATATGTGAGTAATGCATCTATACAAGCTGGTAATCTATATAACCACATATGATATGACACATCTTGCCATGCCTCATGTGCAAAACTAGAGACCCAAAACATTGTCTTATGTACTATGTCTATTGTCTACTATCTAATTCTATAAACTATGTCATGATGTATGAAGTTGTATGTGTGAGATGTGTAGTATGTACATGCCATTAAATTTGGTATTTGAGTTTGTATCTATATCAAAATCACTATGAATATATATAATTTTAACCATTGTATCTAAATAGTTTGTGTATCTATAAATTAAAGGTATATCCCTCCAAATGTCCTAAATAATGTTGAGTGACCCATATAATCTGCATCACTATATATCTTGACCAATCTAAGCTAAATCTGATAATCTAAATGTTGGATGTGTAAGAACCATGGTGTATCCACTTATGAGAGTGGGTGGGTATGTTGGGTAAGTATAGAAATAGGAGTAGTATGAATGATTCCCCCATTTTGGGGAGAGGGACAAAATCTATGATAGAGGAGGTCGAGCCAAAAGTGATAACTAGTGGCATGGATATAGAAACAAGGTTGGTATGTTTTGAATAAATTAAAAGGTTGTTGGATTACTTAGATTGTGTTATTGGGAGTGGAACACATTTTTGATTGGTGATGACCAAGGTGTATGTCTAGGTATAAGATAAATATAGAAATGTTCATGTTGTAGTAGGTAGATAAAGTAGTAAGAGAGAAAATCTTGAGTGATGTTGAAGGTATTATTCTCATGATTCTATGGAATAAAATGGTTTGAAAAATGGAGTTACAAGGTTTGAATTATGGGTAGAATGGTATTTTTTTAATGAAAATTTTGGTTCATATGGGAAATTGGATTGATTCTTGATTCATTTATGCATTTACTAGGTCGAGATTTTGAGCTCTAGAGTGAGAAAAAAATGTTGAGGAAATGAGCACCTATCATGACCCAGTTCGATCAATTGATGGCCTAGGTTCAGGCTAGTGGTGACGTGACCCTGTTAAGCAACTCAAATTTTGGTTCATGTCAATTTTAAAGCCTATTTTAGTGTTTTTGAGGGTTTTAAGAGTAGTTTAGATTTTTTTTCTATTTTTAGTGCTCCTATCTAATATCTAGTACTCTTATCTAGGTTTTAGTGCTCCTATCTAAGTTTCATAGCATGCCTAGTACTATTGTACTATATCTAGCACTATTGTCTTAGAGGCATAATTTTTTAATGAAGATGCTTTATTTTTTACTATTTTTCTATTTTGGCTTTTGATTTGGTATTGTTGATTGATATATGTGTTATTTTTGGTGTTTTGTAGGGTGAGGTATGAATGAGAGAGTTATATAGGGGCAAAGTGATGGAGACATTAAGGTTACTACCATTATCTACTAATGAGAGAACAATTATGGATAGGGTGGGGTTGGGTCATGTGTGTGACCTATGTACAGTGTCATGGGATATATATTTGATGACTACCTTATTCAAGAGGTGGAATGTAGATACATGTATGTTTTAGCTTCATATAGGAGAGATGACTATGAATTTAGAGGATGTCTATCATATACTACATTTACTAGTTAATAAGTAGTGAGTGATGGTACATGATGACATGGGTTTTGATTATATTGATCATGCATCTTTGTATTTTATTGGTGTGCCTTTAGGTATACATCATATAGGTAGTGACAGTGATGTGCTACTATTAGTCATTGTGTAGTCTAATTTTTTATTCTTGAAAAAGTGGTTGGCTATTTTATTGGCATCTTTCATTGTAGTGGATGGGAGTGGAGTATATATTGCATACATAATGCATAATATTGTGCATAGTGTGGAGGTATATGGCACTATATTCTCATGGGGGAGGACTATACTAGCCCACCTATATAAAGATATCTACAAGTTTACATAGGAGTCATTCAGTGGTAAGGTGAGCATTATGACCTTATTACATTATTGGGCTTATAATCACATAATAGTTATGTGTCCAATTAGATTATTGAGGGTAAAATGGGCACCTCCATAGCCATTTGGATAGTGGTGGATGATCACACTGTCTATCCAATCCCTTGAGATATACCATTATAGGTAGGTTTTAGATGGATTGGTAGCTGGTGACATAATATGGAGGCCTTACAAAGGATTTTCTAGGTGGGTAGAGGATGGAGTATAGTTGCAATATATAAGAGTCAGTTGTTGGATACATGACCACTAGGATGGGGTATATGAGCACTTTTAGTATAAACATATAATTATATAGTTTAGGATACCACAAGATGTGCTCCTAACAACATGAGTGTGGGTGAAGAGTGTACAAACATCTATAAAGGTAAGAGCTCATGTGAGAACTACTAAGGCTGAGCTTGTACCATTAACTTTGGATGTGAGGGATGAAACCATGGATATTATAGATGTAGATGACATTAGATGTACAAAAACATATACCACATGGTGGGATAGGCATTAGTGGGCTCCTTTGTATCCTATTGAGGTAGGGGAATCTCTAGAGTATGAGGATCTTGAGTTGATTTAGATAATGAGAGGTAAGTAGTGATTATAATTTAATTATGTATAAATTTGTAATTTTAGTCTAATTTCAAAGTATATATCTAAAATATTATCATATTTTATGTGTAGGTGAAGTGGGAGGTGCTTAGGATAGAGCACAGGCTAGGGTAGGAAATGGATATGATGATTATTAGGAGAGCATAATTAAGTTAACACTCTAAGAGCTCACATGACATGTACCTAATAATGTGGTGGAGGAAGGATTGATAGAGTGAATGATAGTTATGATTAGTATCCATGCACATTTGTTTGATAGGGATGCTATAGAAATAGTTGCATATGTTAGGGTAGTAGGAGAGATACAAGCTAATAGTTGAGCTAGATAGGCATAAGATGCCCCCACTTGATTTTGGATCTATTAGCATGAGGATCATGGATGAGTATATAGATATTTAGAGGAGATATGAAAACTTGTATGAGGAGTATGGTTAGCTACTAGAGTCAGAAAGTCATCGTAAGAGGCATGCGATAACATAAGGAGGTACAAGGCCATAGAGTGTTAGGGTAGACTATGGGACTAGTACTAATGGGGAGAGTGAAACTAAGAGTGAGGGCTTGATGCACATTCATGATTGATTGTACTTGATACTAGTGTATATGTTTTGAAAAATCATTATATATATATGGATATTGGTTTGATTTAGACTCATGCGTATTATGTTATGTAATTTGGAGCATATTGGTATATTTATTACAAATGGTTGATTAAAAATATTTGATTTGGCATTGATGTTGAGGTTGCATATGTTTAGTAAAATGGTATTTACAATGTGATTTGGTTATTTTTTATAAGTGTGATTCTAATGTCTTATTTTGAATCATATGTGAGTAAAACTTTATTATTTTGTAATTTGTAAATTGATTTGATAAAGTGAATTAGTTTAAGATTTTTAAAATAGGATATTGGTAAGATTGAGATTTGGATAATTTGGTTTACCTAGGGATGGTTATCTTAAACTAGGAATGTTAGTTGTTAGTATAAGGGGATGTAAGATATCACTATGCACATATCAGCCCCCTAGCTACTATATCACTATCTAAACCCTGATGGCCAATTGAACAAGTGTCCATATTACTCATGCTATGTAGAAATATGCCCTATATCTAATGTTTTCTATGGTGTCCTAAATGTAACTATATATGGAGACTTTTTAAGATGTAATCTCAATGGATTCACAACTAAAACTATGTTTCATGAAGGAGGCTCATCTGTCCATAATCATAGTGGATTACTACTTGAAATAATACCCTATGGCCTCTGTTATAATGTGTATGACTGAGTAATAGATCGAGATGGAATTGTAACTTATGATGGGGGCTTGTTTAATCTCAATAATAGTAGGTTGCAATATGAAATAGGTCCTTAAAAACTTAGCTATAGTGAATATCTATTTGGAGAATTACTCTATGATGTGGGTTCTATTGACCAAATTTCAACTCTACACATCAAAATTGGGAATCCCTATATGAAAATTTGGCTTTTAGATCTTTTAGGGGTGAATATCATGTCATAGTGTGATCTCAAGTTTATTCAATGTAATATAAATGTTATTATATTTGCTTATTTAGTTTTCAAGGTCCATTTTACTTTGATTTGAGTCATTCTAATAGGTATGAGTAGAGTTTTAAAGAACATTTTCAAAGTGCTAGATCTTGCACATGTGACAGTTGCAGAGGAAGCTAATCATGTGGGTTTGTTCATCCTATCTCAAAGTTCCTATGTACTAAGTCTAAGGCCATTCACTAAAGCACAAAAAAATTTATTCATGTTCAAATAATTACTTCAAAAAACATTTTTGGACTTAGTCATTCAATCTCAGCCATCTACTTTAGGTTTTCCTATTAGGTAAAATTCCTTCAGAGGAGGTGTTCCACATAAAACCCATAGCAAAAGTGCAAGTATTATTTCTTTTGGAGCTTTTGTTTTTGGGTTTTTTATTCAAGTGTTGGGAATTATCTCAAATATTTTATCTAAAATAATTTCCCAAAAATATATCTTTTTAAGCTGAAGGGGTCATTTGCAACTTTTTCTAAGGGAACTTTAACTTTTCTGAAGGGCACTTCCATCTTTTTGAAAAGATCATTTTCAACTTTTCTGAAGGGGTCACTTCAAGTTTTTCAAAGGGATGTTTTCAAAAATCTAAAAGGTACTTTAAAAACAATCTAAAGAATATTTTCATAGGAAGGTAGACCAAACAAAAGTTTTGAGAGGTGTTTCCCAATTTTTTTTAAGGGTATTTTTCAAGCAAGGTGCCCTATTTAAAATCCTGAAGGAATTCTTTTAGGAAAAGTGGTTGAGACAAATATTCTTGAAGGACATCTTTGAAGCCAAATTCCCCAAATAGTTCTTTTAAGGATATCTTGAAAGAAAAAGTGTCCTATGAATTGATTCAAAGGGAACTTTCCATGATTTAGAAGGGCACTTTCTATAGTTAAAGAACACTTGGAAAAAGTCAGAAAGAAACTTAAGTCCAAGGGAATGTTTTGAATGAATAACGAAGGCGACGGAACAAAAAAAATCAATTTAAAACTATGGAAAATAGTTATTACAGTTAGAAAGACTTAGCAAAAACCTGAGAAAATATAGAGGTAACAAATGGCAAGATCTTGAGAATTTAGTGTGGACAAAACAAGTGAAAAATAGACAGGTCGATGGTTTGAGTTGTTGTTGGCAACAGACCCCAATCAAGGAAATTCCATGAAATTGACAAACATAAGTATTTAGAGAATATATAGTAGTTATAAGGAACATATTCTAATTATTTCCATGAGTTCTATTTCCTTTTAATAGTTCTATGTGTTGACTCTCCTATTTTCAATTTTAAATGTTCATAGATGGTCTTTGATGGAGGTAGTTTCTTGTGTCAATTTTGAAGGTTTTATGCCACTTTTCACCATTCTTATGACTTTTTTTAGAAAATTAGACGTCATGACATGGAATGACTCACCTCACCCCTCTTTCACATGCATTTTTAATTGATATCTCTCATGTCCAAGTGACCTTTGGACTTCTTTTGCTTGATTTCTCTCTAAAAGATATATATATATATATATATATATATATATATATATATATATATATATATATATATATATATATACATATATATATATATATACATATATATATATATATATACATATATATATATATATACATATATATATATACATATATATATATATATATATATACATATATATATACATATATATATATATATATACATATATATATATACATATATACATACATACATATATATATATGTATGTATGTATATATACATACATACATACATATATATATATATATATATGTATGTATGTATGTATATATACATACACACACACACATATATATATACATATATATACATACACACAAACATATATATGTGTGTATATGTGTATATATATATATATATATATATATGCATTCTTTCAGCTCTTTTCAATAGCCTTCGCTGGTTATTAGGAAAACTCTAGCCAAATTTGTACCTGAAAGATTGTAGAAGAAATAATACAAGTTATTTTTCCAATCACATGCTTTACTGTTGAGTATTGTTTCAAATTATTTTGTTCTTTTTTAGTGAGAGGTCATCTTGCCTAGCATGTCATCTTCAATTACCTACCAAATGTGTAGAAAGAGTGTTGTTACAAGTCCTTATTATTATTCTTTTCTTAGTGTATAGATGTTTTAGAAGTGGTTTATGACTATATCCTTCTTGGAATCATCCATTTCCCTCCTAAATTGCAAATGCCTTCTTGAATCTAACATGTGAAATGTTGATGTGATAATGCACAAGGAGTTGTGAGTTTTGTGTGAGAGAAACTTTGTTAGTATGTAAGTAGCATATTTTCAATCAATTAAGTGGAGGTAAGCATTGGTGCATCAGCTTTTTTGTTTCTTATTTGTTTTCTTGAACCCTTTTCATACATGAATTGATAGGTTAGAGAGAGCTTTAAAGGTGCATCAAGGGGGGCTACCCTTTATCTAGAGTTTCATCTCAATGAAATTATCATCCACAGAAAGAGAGATGACTCCATTTTGTCACTTGGATGAGAAGAGTTGATAATCTCCTCAAGGGTGTGAATCTAAGTGACAATAGTTTCGGCACACCCGGTGGGAATTCTATGTCCTAGAAGATTGTTTAAGATTGGTGTTGGTCTTATCATATTTGAAGTGAAATACGCATATACATTCAACACCTGGTAACTCCATTAAAGAATTCAAGTATTTGGTTGATGATCAATCCTTCTTTCTATGCCAAAAGCAACCACTAGGTCTACTACTAAAGAGACACCTTTTGATTTTGTGCAACTACCTCCATATTCCACCAAAAAGTATAGATTTGTAAGCACTCATCCTTCAAAAAGATATTTTATGTTTGAAGCTGCTAAGTTTGTGTTACATTACATTCCTAACATCCATAGTTATCATTAAAAAATGTCTAGAAGACAACATTTTTATGCCTTTCACCAGGGCATCTCCCTTGCATCTTGCCCAGTATGATCAAATTCCAAGAGCAGCCCTAAAAAATGTCCCATCTTTTAGTGGGGATGGCCCTATTACCACCATTGAGAACATTAGGAATATATACAATTTTTTTTAATATTCACAACATCACCCAAGAATGTAGCTATTAGGTTATTAGCCTTGTCTTTCAAATGAAAAGTTTTGGATTGGTATGAGACTCTACCCATAAATTCTATTGGCTCATGAGATGAGTTGGGGGATATATTGACTAATAGGTTTGGGGAAAAGAGTGATCACCTATCTCTAACTAAGAAATTTACCACAATAAAGAGGGCACCATATTAATTCATGTAATACTTAAATATTAGGTTCCAAAAAACTTGGGATAGAATCCCAACTCTTGTGTGGCCAACCTCAAACTATGCATTTTTTTTCTACTTGAAAGCATTGAATAGTGGCATTGCCATGATGATTCAATATATATGTGGAAACAAATTCCTAATACATATGAAATATCCATAAATTATAATAATTTTCTTGTCCAAGAGGGAAAGATAGCTCATAGACCTCCAATGCCACTATTCCCTGATTTGCATTCTCCTAGTCAAGGTACATTTCCCACTTTAGCCCCTTTACCTAATCAGGAAAGGCCTACCATTATTACTTCAAATGAAATACATGAATTTTAAATCTTGATTTAAAGTTTTAAAAATTATTTATTTTCCATGAAAAGACAACAAGCTCAATGTTAAAGGCCATATCAAACATACAATCAGCTTGGGCAAATAAGTAGACCTCATTTCCAAAACAATGCACAATGATAAGGCCAAATCACCGATGTCAAACCTTATCAAAGCTATAATCCTAATATTCCCTCATCATCCAAATCATTTTTCCCACCCAAAACAATATTTTTCAATAAAAACCATGATACCCTTCTTTTGATTAAAGTCAAGAACAAGTTGTTTATGCAAATGAGATGCATAGCCAAACCATGACAATACAAGGAAATCAAGTACCAAAAGCTCCAAGTTTTAAGATGTAAATGTAACATGGGATTTAATTTGGTCAATTCCAATCTTATTATACTCTCATAAATCACTTGGAGGGAGTTTTTTGTGTAATCAATCACTTGGCAAATTCAAACAACATCAATGCTAGTGTGGCTACCAACACTAGATCAAAGAAGAGGGTTGTGGATGAAGTTTAAGGAACCAATAAAGGACATTTTTTGACCCATACATCATCTCCTATGGTGAGTGGATCTAATAAACCTCCTAAAGTGAAATAAAATTATAGGATTCCAAACTTTAGGCCAGCTCCCACAACTCTACCTACACAAGCTACTTCATAAGGCATTGGTGCTCTTAAAGACTTGCCTAAAGTGAATAATCCTCCTATAAATGTGGTGGAATAGATGAAGAATATTTAGATGAATATATAATTATGTGGCTCCTTCAAAATTATAGGGCAAAAATATATAATTCAAAAGGAACTACATGAATTGGGTAAGTAACTTGGCCAACCTCAACATGACAATGTGGTCTTAGTGAATGCAACTCAATCAATTAATGGTCAAGTAAAAAATATGAAACAACTCCTCCATTTTATCTCTCTATAATCATTGGTAATTTCTTGGTACATAATTTAATTATAGATAGTGGGTCTAACACTTTAGTTATACCCAAATATATAGTTAATAAACTAGGCTTTAATTATGAGCCAATGACTAAGGGAGTCTTACAATTGGATGGATCACCAGCCAAGAATTTGGGGATAGTAAAAAATGTGAATTTGATACTTGATGATTATCTTAATTTTACTATTCTTCATGAATAGTGGTGGCATTTTTACCTCCGTACTTTGCCCTTTTCTTGTCAAGATATTTTATAGCTAAAATAGGTGGGTACTTGGTAGTTAATTGGTCCTACATGGTGTTTAGAACAAAGTATAACACTAAAGTGAAGATTGAATATGAACCTATTCACAAAGATCACTTGGAACCATACTCACCTAAGGTTTCAAATGTTAACTATGATATCATTGATGAAGAGGAACTTCATAGTGACCAATCTCCATCATCTTCCCTTGAGGGAGTTTTTAATTTATTCCTAGATGAGTGGGGAGATGACAAATATGAGCATGATCCTTATAAGTTTATTTAATCATATGGTATTAGGGTGTACCATATGTATGATAAGTATTCCTTGATATCCAATCTAGTGAAGCTAAGTGAAGAGGTGAGTGGATTATGGCATCTCTTCTTTGATGGGTCTAGAAGCAAGATTGGGGTTGGTGGTGGAGTAATGTTAGTTTCACCTTCAAAGGAAATGTATTTTTAAACATTTTGATTTTAGTTATTTTGTAACTTTAATGTATCCAAATATGAGGCCCTTGTTCATGGCCTTGAGTGGGTTAGGAAAAGAGGTGTCAAAGAATTTCAAAAGGTTGGTGATAGAGAACTTGTTGTCAATCAAGTTAGAGGGCATAATTTGATAAAAAACTCTTTGCTTAAGTCTTACAATCATAGAGTGTGTGATCTTGTGGAATATTTCAAAGCCTTCAACATCACTTCTATTTCAAGAAAAGATAACAAGCATGCTAATAGGTTGGTAGTAATTGAAGCTCAGTTTGATGTTCCAAAAGGCATAGAAGAAGACAATACCACACCTCATCTAAAAGTGATTGTAAGCCCCTCCATATCAGATAATGTCACTAATTAACAAGTGTTTATAGTGACCAAAAAATAACACTTTTTATACAAGAATAAGTTGAGTTCTCTTCCAATAATCTGTATAAAATATAGCAAAAATATGGAGGTCAGATTATGTAATTGAAGTCTAACAAACTCCCTAAAGGCCTAGTCACTCTAAAAAGCATATTCAATGATGATGACTAGATGAAGAAAGAGAAGATAAGAATATATATATATATAGAAATAAAACTATGAGAAGGTTCAGATCTTTAAAGGTAAATTTCTTACACTTGGAAAGGTATGTACTAGTGAAGATAAGGATGCTTTCATTGAGTTATGAAAATAATTTTTTGATGTCTTTACATGGGAGTATAATGATTTAAAATGTTTTGATCTAAATATATCTAAACCTAAATAAGTGTGTGAGTATTATTCATGAAGGCAAACTCTTAGGCCAAATTATTTCCAAGAAAGGTCTGTTTATTGACCTCAAAAGGGTAAGTGCCATCTTGGCATTGTCTTTACCTAAACATAAGAAAGGTTTACAAAGTTTCTTTGGAAATATAAATTTCATAAGGATATTCATTATTTATTTCACTAACTTGGTCAAGCCCTTTACCTCCATGCTAAGTAAATATGAATTATTCACTTGGAAAAAAATGAGGAAAGAAAGTTTTGATGAGATCAAGGAAGCCATTGCCCAAAATCCTACCCTTGCAAGTCCTAACTTCTCTAAATATTTTAACATGTATACTTTTGGAAATGAAGAGGTAATATCTAAAATTCTTATTCAATCTAATTATGAAAATTTTGAACAACCTATTGGCTTATTTAGTCAAGGTTTAGAAAGCTATGAGGTAAGATACACATATGTTGAGAAATAAGTACTTTCATTCATAAGGAGTTTAAAGAAGTTTGGGCATATGTTCATTAACAAAAAGATTAATATTTTTTTGCCTCATCCTAGTGTGAAAGACTTTCTATTGAATAGATATTTGAATAAAAAGAGGGCAGGATGGATCACAAGGGTGATGGAATATGATGTGGAGATCAAAACTACCAAGTTAGTGAAAGGAAAAGGACTATGTGAGCATCTCACTTTAGACTTGAAAGATAAAAAAGAAAATATTTTGGTACTTCATGATAACTCTATATCATTTGCACCTTCATCTATGAGAAGTTGGACACAAGACATGATCCATTTCCTTCAAACTAGTGAGTGTTTACAAGGTCTTGATAGGTCCAAGAGAAGGTACTTTAGGTTGCAATCCATTAATTATGTACTTATTGATGGATTGTTATTTGTAAATGAATTTTTAGGTGTGATTTTGAGGTGTCTTGATTTAGATCAAATTGACAAAGTATTATTTGAATTCCATGATAGACTAGCTAGTGGTGGTCATTTTCTCCAAGAACCATATCTACTAAGATTATGAGTGCTGGTTACTTTTGGCCTAGCTTTTTCAAAGATACCCATGCTTGGGTAAGAAAATTCCAAAAGTGTGTTATTTTTGATGTAAAATAAAAGCTAGTTTCCTTGTCTCTTCACCTAATCCATGTTGAGCAACCCTTTATGTAATGGGGTTAAGATTTCATAGGCCTAATCAATCCTCCTTCTATTGTGAGCCACAAATGGGTGTTGATTGGCACTAATTACTTTACAAGATGGGTGGAGGTTATAGCTCTTAAAGAGGAAAATGAGAATTTATTCCTAGACTTCTATGAGATTATAGTCACCAGATTTGGATCTCCCTCAATAATCATCTCTGTTAATGTTTGGCCTTTCTAGGAGCAAGGACAAGTGATTTTGAAGTATGGCATCTACCTTAGCACCTCCTCCAACTATTACCCCCAAAGAAATGGACTATCTGAGTCCATAAACAAGAATATAATCAAAATTATAAAGAGGATAATGGAGGAGAATAAAAGGACTTGCCACTCCAAGTTAAAGATAGCCTTTTGGGATGATAGGATCACCATAAAGAGAGCAATTAAGAACTCACCATACACACTTGTGTATGAAGGGAGACTAAGATTCCTATCTAACTTGAGTTACCAACTTTGGACCTCAAATATCAATTGAAATTGATGTTGAATGAGATCATGGATGTTAGGTTGTATGAGTTAATAGAGCTTGAGGAGATAAGAAATCAATCTATGTAAACTATGACCACTCACCAAGAATAAACAAAAAAGTATTTTGACAAGAAGTCCATGCCAAGAAGTTTCAAGGAAGGAGACATTGTCCTAAAATGAGATGAAGATAGGGCCAGACCTAGAAGACACACAAATTTTGATGCTTTGTGGAGTGGCCCATATGTAATCACACAATGCAAACAACACAACGCCTTCTAACTCTAAAAGTTGAATGGAAAAGAGTTATATATCCTAGTCAATGGGATATATCTAAAGCACTGTTACTAAGGTTCTCCTCTTCCTTTGTACATAGTTTATTACTTTCCTTGTGTTCCCTAAGTGATTATGCACATTTTTGAGTTATCTTGTGTCTTGCTTTACTTTTTGTCTTTTTTTTCTTGTTCTTATTGTGTGTTGTGTCTTGTGGTGTGAGTTTTCCTTCTAATCTAGTGTGTTGTTCAGGGTTTTGTGAGTCCTTAGATGACTCCATAATCCCAATAGACTAATTCAACTACTATTCTAGTTAGTATAAAAGACATACTACCCCTGTGAGTCACCATTTTGTTGACCAATTTTTAACTCTATAGGTCAAAATTGGGTACCCCTATATGAAAATTTGGCTTTTAGATCTTTTAGGGGTGAATATCATGTCATAGTGTGATCTCAAGTTTATTCAATGTAATATGAATGTTATTATCTCTGATCAGTTAGTTGTTTAGGTCCCTTTTACTTTGATTTGAGTCATTCTAATAAGTTTGAGTAGAGTTTTAAAGAACATTTTCAAAGTGCTAGATCTTGCACATGCAGTAGTTATAGAGGACGCTAATCATGTGGGTTTGTTCATCTTGGTTCAAAGTTCCTGTGTACTAAGTCTAAGGCCCATCACTGAATCATAAATAAAGTTGTTCATGTTCAAAAAATTGCTTCAAAAAACATTTTTGGACTTATTCATATGAGCTTGACCGTCCACTTCAGGTTTCCATATTAGGTAAAATTAATTCAGAGGAGGTGTTCCACACAAAACTCACAAGAAAAGTGCAAGTGTTATTTCTTTTGGAGGTCTTGTTTTCATGTTTTTTGTTCATGAGTTGGGAATTTTCTCAAACAATTTTATGAAACAATTTCAATAAAAGATATCTTTTCAAGCTGAAGGGGTCATTTACAAATTTTTTGAAGGGCACCTCCATCTTTTTGAGAAGGTCATTTTCAAATTTTATAAAGGGATCACTTCAAATTTTCCAAAGAGAAAATTTTAGAAAGTTGAAAGGTACTTTAAAAAAATATGAAGGGTATTTTCATAGGAAGGTAGACCAAATAAAAGTTTTGAAATGTGCATCCCAATTTTTTTGAAGGGTATTTTTCAAGTAGGGTGCCCTATTCAAAATCTCAAAGGAATTCTTTCAAGAAAAGTGGCTGAGATGAATCTTTTTGAAGGACACCTCTGAAGCCAAGTGCCCCAAATTGTTCTCTAAAGGATATCTTACAAGAAAAAGTGTCCCATACATTGATTTAGAGGACACTTTCCATGATTTAGAGGTAAATTTCCATAGTTAAAGAACATTTGGAAAAATTCCAAAATAAACTTAAGTCTGAGGGAATGTTTTAAACGAATAAGGAAGCTGATGGCCCCACAAACGTCAATTTCAAACTACAAAAAATAGTCATTAGAACCAAAAAGACTTGGTGGGAACCTAAGAGAAAATATAGAGGTAAAAAATGGCAAGATCCTAAACATATGGTGTAGATAAAACAAGTGAAAATAGATAGGTTGATGGTTCAAGTTATTGTTGGTAGCTAACCCAAATCAAGGAGCTTCCATGAAATTGACAAACATAGGTGTCTAGAGAATAGCTAATAGTTAGAAGGACCATTTTCTAATTGTCACCATGAGTTCTATTTCCTTCAAATAGTGATATGTGTTGACTCTCATATTTTTAGTTTCAAACATTCATGGATGGTCTTTGATGGATGTAGTTTCTTGTGCCAATTCTAAAGGTTTTATTCTACTTTTCACCATTCTTGTGACTTGTTTCAGACAAGTAGACCTCCTAACATGGCATGACTCACCTCACCCCTCTTTCACATGTAATTTTAATTGATATCCTCAAGGTGACACATGTATTAGTGACTTGTGGACTTCCTTTAATTAATTTCTCTCTCAAAGCTATATATATATGCATTGTTTCAACTCTTTTTAGTAGCGTTTGTTGGTTATTAGAAAAAATCTAGCCAGATTTGTACTTGAAAGACTCTAAAAGTAATAATACAAGTTATTTTTCCACTCATATGATGTACTATTGAGTATTGGCTTAAATCCTATTGTTCTTGTTTAGTGAGAGCTCATGTTTCCTAACATGTCATCTTCAGTTACCTACCAAATGTGCAAAAAGAGTGTTGTTTTAGGTCCTTCTTAGTATTCTTTTATTGGTGTATATATTTTTTAGAAGTGGTCTATGACTATATTCTTTCTTGGAATGATCCATTTCCCTCCTAAATTTTGAATGCCTTCTTGAATCTAACAAGTCAAATACTGATGTGACAATGCACAAGTTGTAAGTTTTGTGTGAGAGACACTTTGTTAGTCTTTAAGTAGCATATTTTTAGTCAAATAGGAGGACATAAACATTGGTGCATCACCTTTTTGGTTTCTTAGTTATTTTCTTAAAACCTTTTCATACAATAATTGATAGGTTAGAGAGAGATTTAAAGGTGCATCAAGGGGAGATAACCCCTTATCTAGAGATTCATCTCAACAAAATTATCACCCAAAACAAGAGAGATGACTCCATTATCACACTTGGATGAGGATAGTTAAACATCTCCTCAAGGGTGTGAATCAATGTGACAATAGGTTCATCTAATCTTAACTGTAATGGGTTACTATGTGAGATAAGACCTTGAAAACTCTATTGTAGTGATTATGTCTATGTTATATATGTATATGGAACTGTGTTATATATTCCATGGATTACACTACTATATGTAGGTTTATTTCACCGTATTGGTCTCCAAACCCTTGAGTAAACCACATTACTCTCATGATGAGTACTAATGATTCTAATGAAGGAATGTCCTAAGATGACTCAGTCATGGAGTAATGAGGTCTATGGATCCATGATGGAGATCTTGGTGCCCCTAGTGTGAATGTTATGATGTCATTATCAACACATCCATTAATACAACCCCTAAGTCCATAAAAATCACTATCTTTGTATCCATAGATATGATGATACTTACAAATGGGTTTATGTGGCTACCTGTGTAGGAGATGTGGATCTCAAAAATGAGTAGAAAGAAATGTGATTAACCTGTTGGGTTGTGGAGCTAAAAGCTTCACTAGGATTTAAACAGGAGAAGTTACGGAGGATGCAGAGTTGTGGGGACTTGCAGAATCAGTTGCAGGGAAATTAGCGTCGGTCTGATCAATTGACGTCAGTCAGATAGCAAAGAGGAAGTAACCAACATCGGTCACCAGTCGGCCAACATCAGTCAT
This sequence comes from Torreya grandis, assembly GCA_037957365.1. Lineage (NCBI taxonomy): Eukaryota > Viridiplantae > Streptophyta > Pinopsida > Cupressales > Taxaceae > Torreya > Torreya grandis. The sequence continues at coordinate 95,688 of JARHVA010009179.1, forward strand.
GGAGGAGCTGATGTCGGTAGCCTGTGTGAGAATAGGCAGTTTGCATGTTGATCCCAGAGAGTCTATTTTTAGACTGGTTGTTTGCATGTCAAAGGCTAGTCGTAGTCTTGAGTTGCGAGTCTAATTATTATAAGCATGAGATCTATATATGAACTCATGGGCTGTATTGTAAACTTTTAGCTAGTGAGTAAGAGAGAAATAAGCTCCTTCAGAGAGAAGAGAGTAATGGTGCATTCCTCCTAGTGCCACAGTACCAAGGTGGGTACTGGATTGGAGAATCATAAGGGTTCCTCATGTGTGTATGATCTTGGTCAGCATGTGGGCATGACTTTCTATAGGAGATCTACAATGGTGAGTAAGGTCTAGTGATTTTTAGGTAGCAACAGAGAGCAGGAGATCTACTTGGAGTATGGTTGTGTACTTGGTGAACTGGCAGCGTGTTACTCACTGGTTGGAGAGGTGAACATCAATTATGTATTGGAGTTGATTGTTGTGACCAAGAGAGAGAGGGAAGAAGGTCTTGAGGAGTGGTGAACCTTTGAGGTGGAGGAAGAAGTGGCATCTTCCTTATTGTATATTCTTCTGAGTGATTATTAATACAATTGTGTATTGTCTCTCAATTCCTGTGTTGTTTCATATTTCTAGTTACTTTATATTTTTGGTTAAATTCTATGTTTAGTTGCTAATACGAGAAGTAATCATATGTGCTCTAATTGGTAGAGCAAGATCCTGACAAGTGGTATCAGAGCCTTAGTTGTAGGTTCAAGAGCTGATACCAACAAGTGGTATCAGAGCCTTGGTTGTAGGTTCAAGAGCTGATACCAACAAGTGGTATCAGAGCTTTTGGTTGGGTTGACTAATAGGTGGTTTCAGATTTGGTAGTGTTTTTTGATTACAGGTCACTCATAGGGGTTTTAGATTGAGTGGGAGTATAGCAATGGCAGAAGAAAGTAAGCTATGAATGGAGAAACTGAATAAAATGAATGGTCTGATTGATGGAATGAAAGAGCAGGTAAAAAGAGATCATTAGTTGGTAGTAGATCAGCTTGTGGAAGCATATGTTGTAGGGAATATTACACAGGATGTTCTGGATAAAGTGGAATATTTGTTTAGAGATTCTTTTGCCTCTTTCCATGCAGCCCAAAATAGAGCATCTTTTCATGGGTATGTCTTTGGAGACTTTGGAGAGATTTATTTAGGGGTTGGAGAGCCTTGTCAGATTATTGACGAAGGGGAAGTGAAGCTGAAATTATAGGCAGATGACACACAGTGGTTGAAGGAAGTCATGCAGGTACCAGTCTTGGAGATGAGTCTAATTTCTTCAAGAAATTTGGGTGATGAGAGATGCACTGTAACTCTCACAGCAGATGCACTTGAATTAGATGGTGGTAAGAAAGTAGGTATCCTTTATCTATCTACTTATATTGCTGATTCACCTTCTGTTGCAAAGATGTGGCTTTGTAGGCTTAGTCACATATGTAGGAGGAGAATGCAGGTTTTGAAGCAGAAGTTAGATGTTTTTGACAAGCTAAAGAATTGGAAAGCCTTGGTGTTCATGGAGGAGATGACGGATAGAGATCAGGTGAGGAAACTAAATTATTTTGAGCAGAGCAGGGTTGATTTGATTAGGATTTTGATCCATGGAGAGCTTGTGGATAAAAAGTTATCACTCACAGATGAACACAGGTACTGGCATTAGTTATACAGTAACTGATGTTGACAATAGGAAGACCGACATCGGTCATGAAGGAACTAATGTCGGCAGGAGGGATGCCATCATCAGCCAGGGAAATGATGTCGACAGTCAGGGCCAGTATAGGGAGCTGACATTGGTCAGGAGCAGACTGGGAGATGGCCGAGATCGGTCACTGGTACAGATAGTGGGCAGACAACAAGTCTCAAATGCTCATGTCGAGGTCAGAAAGGGTAAGTGAACCTCATATTTATTGTTCACCTTCTTTATATTACTTTTTTGATAGTTAAGAACCAGGAAGATAGAAGAGGCAATGCAGGTAGAGTCCAGGTATAGTGGGAGCTTGGCATGGATGAGGAGTGTGAGTCCTTGGAGAAGAACCAAATAGGTATTTGTTGGTAGATTTGTCAGTTGGAAGTAAGCACTGAGAGACAGAATGGATTCCCAAGTTAAAGAAGAGAGTGGATGGATATAAGAGACAGAAGGCCAAGGCATATGGTCTTGAAGAAGCTGCAGGTCAGTGGTACAGGTTTTGATAGGTGGATGACTAAGCATGGCTTCAGTCAATGTCAGTGTAACTATTGTGGTTTTATCTTACCAGGTGGATGATGATTGCAACATTATCTAGTTACTGTATGTGGGTTATTTGCTAGCAGGTTTATACATACAAGGATTTGCTGAGCTAAAGGTAAGGTTAGTTCAGAGGTGTGTCATGAAGAATTTGAAGCAACAAAATTCTTTGGCATAAGAGACATGGAGATTTGATCTCCAATGGGAGTTGATGTGAAGACGGTGTTGGCAGGGTTCATGATGCAGGTTGCAGAATCAGAAAGCACACCAAGGGCTGAATAGTTCAAGCTTAGCTGGAAACAGGGTTTGAAATCACATGAGGTCTAGTGTAGACCTGAGTTATTTTCCCAAGCAGTGGGGGTTGTCAGAAAGTATGGAGCTAATTCGAGGAAGGAGTACTGGAGGGCAGTTCAGTGGGACTAGTAGCAGGGATTCTTTTTATGCAGGGTCAAGTTCTTCACTACATGGATATGTAGGTTCAGATGTGGCAGGGTACTTGAATGACAGGTGTAGCATCACGGGTTGTGTGGTGGTTAGTCTTCAGGGTTGATCTTGAAGAGGAATACAAGCCAGGGAATAATTTAGATGGTGTATAGGTATAGGTATAGGTGCAGCTATTTATCTCCAAGTGGGAGACTATTGGATTGTGGAGCTAAAAGCTTTACCAGGATGCAAATAAGAGAAGTTACAGAGGATGTAGAGTTGTGGGGAGTTGCAAAATCAGTTACAGGGAAACCAGCGTCGGTCTGATCAACTGACATTGGTCAGATAGCAAAGAGGAAGCAACCGGCATCGGTCACCAGTTGGCCGACATCGGTCATGGAGGAGCCAATGTCAACAGCCTGTGTGAGAATAGGCAGTTCGCATGTTGATCCCAGAGAGTCTATTTTTAGACTGGTTGTTTGCATGTCAAAGGCTAGTCATAGTCTTGAGTTGTGAGTCTAATTATTGTAAGCATGAGATCTATATATGGACTCATGGGCTGTATTGTAAACTTGTAGCTAGTGAGTAAGAGAGCAATAAGCTCCTTCAGAGAGAAGAGAGTAATGGTGCATTCCTCCTAGTGCCACAATACCAAGGTGGGTACTGGATTGGAGAATCAGAAGGATTCCTTGTGTGTGTATGATCTTGGTTAGCATGTGGGCATGACTTTCTATAGGAGATCTACAATGGTGAGTAAGGTCTAGTGATTTGCAGGTAGCAACAGAGAGCAGGAGATCTACTTGGAGTATAGTTGTGTACTTGTTGAACTGGCAGCGTGTTACTCACTGGTTGGAGAGGTGAACATCAATTATGTATTGGAGTTGATTGTTGTGACCAAGAGAGAGAGGGAAGAAGGTCTTGAGGAGTGGCGAACCTTTGAGGTGGAGGAAGAAGTGGCATCTTCCTTATTGTATATTCTTCTAAGTGATTATTAATATAATTGTGTATTGTCTCTCAATTCCTATGTTGTTTCATATTTCTAGTTACTTTATATTTCTAGTTAAATTCCGTGTTTAGTTGCTAATACGAGAAGTAATCATATGTGCTCTAATTGGTAGAGCAAGATCCTGACATAACCTCCTATCTAGTAGTGTTGATAATATGACATATGGGCTATCATAATATGAATCAAACTATAGTGGTGCCCTACTACTATTTTCTAGAGTGCATACTGGTAGGTGGTGCTTTAAAAATTGGCTCTCTTTAATTGGTTGCTTTTTTGGCCATGGTCTCCTATATTTTTTTCGACATGGTGGATGTTGTGTTATAGGATATATAGATGGAGGTAATGATATGATATAAAGTAAGCCGATCAACTGAATCTAACTCAATAAATCCTAATTTCTTCTCAAGGATAAAACTATATAACATAAGTGCCTAAAAGATGATTAATATAATATCTTGGAGGGGTTGGTAATGTCCCTTAATAATATATGTTGAACCTCTAAATCTATTGGTTTATAGATCAATCTTAACATGTGAGTCTTGAATCGTAAGATATTATCACTACCTGGCTCTAAAGTATTCTAATGCAATGTGGCAAGTTTCTCATATTTAACATGAGGGCCCATGTTTTCTATGTGATATCTAAGAAATTCCTCCTCTAAATCATCATATGTATGCAAGGAACCAATAGGGAGTAGATGAAAAAACCAATTCTATGCATTACCCACTAATGTCTATTGGAACAACTTAAGTAGAATCAAAGGACTCATGTGATATGACAAAGCCTTATAAAAGGATTTAAGGTGTACAAATGGATCTTCAATTGCATCAAATTGAGGCTATGATGGTATATGGAAATGCTTAGGCAATGAAGATTTGAAAAATGTCTTCAAAAGAGGGTTACCATGTAAGTCGTTGGCATACATCCAAGACTTATAAGCCTTGTTTTCCAAAATAAAGAGATGTACTTAGTATTTTAATTCACCAATTTCATACATCAAATAAATAATCTCTTAGGATGGTATATTATTATCTTGAATTGGTTCATTTAATCATTGAATTTGATCATTTATTTTAGCCATGGGAATGCTACATTTAACTATTAGATCATAGAGATGGGGTGTGCTCACTTGAACCTTTAGAGGAATGGTAACTTGGACCATAGTAGAGGGATGTGGGATACCATTTTATTTATGTGAAGAGTGAGAAATAGGTTTTACTATAGTAAGGGGTGGCTTGGGATATTCATTAGTATCTTTAGTAATTAGTGAATCACATTCTAATTGAATAAAAGATGTGATAATATCATTGACATGTGAATAATTTGAAATAGAGTCATGCACATAAGTAGAAGCAACATTTTTTTATGCATTATTTTTGAGATAAGTAGTGAGAAAAGAGTTAGAATCATGAGATGCATTTTCTTCTTCACTATATGCATAATAGTCATCATTATTCCATGCATTATCACAATCAAAATTTTAATCATTTGAAAGGGGAGGAGTAGAAGTATCACTTTCATATTCAATATCATTCTCATCTTAATTTTCATGTACACTAGAATACTCATTATCACTTCCATCATCACTAGGGAGAGGGGTAAGATAAGATGTTAGTTATTTTCTAATATGCAACAAATTGTCATGTGAAATTGGAATATTATGTGCATCTATGTTATCCTTGAATGGAGTGTGTGAATTATTTTAATTAACAATATGAGAAGTAAGAGTAAGATATTTATGATTTAAACATTCTTTTTTCATTGTTTGAGATGACAAAGTAGAGTTAAGAACATGATATTGATCATTTGAATTATGCCTTGGAAGTTTGATTCTATTGCATTTAAATTGTTGTAATTTGAACATAGAAGTAGCAAAAGGGAGAGAGAGAATAGGTGAAAATGAAAGGAAATTATCACCAATTAGAGGTTAAATTGGAAATTCATGACTAATTTTTTCATTTAATGCATTTTGCATAGGAGAATTAGGTCAAAAGTACCTTTCCTATTTATCAAAATTATTTTCTTTAGAAGAGGGAAGAAAAGAGATAGGTTAAGAGAAGAAGATGCATCTACTTTTTATTAACTATAAATTTCATATGTATCATCATATTCCTCATTTAAACAATATTAATTATCTTCATTGTAAATGAAAACATTTTCCTCATTTTTGGCTAATGTGCAATTTTGCAAATTTGTCCATTCATTGTCATAATTATGAGAGAAAACTAGAAATTTATCTATAGGTTGAGAGGGAAGAAGTGCCTTAGTGTAAATTTTATTTATTTAACCAAATATAATATGTAAAATTACTATTAAACAAACAAATTCAAGAATTACTACTAACATAGATATTTTGAAAATATTTTTGACACTCCAAACAATTTGCAAAAATTTCAAAAAATTGTAATGGAAGAAGGCTAGGGTTGTGGGTTGGAGTTTTAGAAATTTTAAATTATTGAAATAATTTTAATTATAAAATTAAATTAAAATAAAACAAATGTACAAAAATTTATACAAAAATCAAAATTTTGAAATTGAATTTTTGCACAAAATGTGAAGGAAAATCCTAGGGGTAGCTAGGGTTTGAGATTTATTTGAAGTAAGTCAGGTTCACCAAATGTTTTATTGTTTTTGGAAAACTAAGGTTTAGTTAATTAAAAATAAAAGGGATGGATTAAGGTGTAAAATACAATAAAATTTATTAAAACACATATTTATATCAATTTAATCAAATCAATTACATGGGGAAAAAATGACTTATCTAGAAAAATAGGTTGAGATGGCTGATACAAAAGCTGAAAACTATTGTACAATATTGGGAAGATGTCAAAAACCTAAATATATATTTCATTTGATGAAAGGATAGGATCACCACAAAGTGGACACTTTGGTGTCTGGTACTATAGTGCAATTTTGATGTTATTATCCATATCAATTTTTGGTTCTAGATTATGAGGTGGTCTAGTTCCTAAATCCTATATGTATCTTTATTTCTCCACGATCACTTTTAGCTTCCATTGTATAATTTTTTTCCTTCCAACAAACCTTGGGTCTATCTACACACATTAAATAAAAAACATATCAAAAGAAAAAGGGGAAAAACTAGGTTAGAGGAAGTATGACAGTATGATCTAAAACCCTTGCAATCCTGATCATTGCCTATATTAACCCTCAAACTAGGGTCTTAGATCAAATGTAGTTCTCCCTTATGGAATGTGCATAATAAATGCACATGGTAGATTAAAGAATCAACTTTTTCCTAGGCCCTTCCTTGATCAATCATGCAAACCTATGTGTGATGCAAAATTTTGAGTTATACTATTGAATGACTTTTAATTATTTAGTGTGCCAAAGTAGTAAGTGCTAGATATAAAATGCCTTGTCAATTAATTTATATAAGATACTCTTTATTTTGAATTTGGGAGCTTTATTTGCATTATCTAACATCAAAAAGGCAAACAAAACTTAAGGGAAGGGATACTAAGGGTTTAGGACCTATTAAGTGAAGACAAATGAACATTAGGGCTTGAAATATAAATGGACAAAAGCACTGAAAATGGGACACTTCTATGTCTGGTGTTATTATCTAATTCTGGTGCCCCTATCCTATAGGCTCAAGACCTAGGGGAATAGGATTATCATGGGGGATGCTATTTGGTTGAGGTGGGATCAATGGTCAAAAGGTCCCAGATGATTGGTAATAGGCAAAAATGTGACAAAAGCAAGAAATTAGACCAAGATAAGTAAAAACAAAGACATGGATAGTGTAAACAAGTCTCATATTCTCCATTCAGAGTCTCTTATGAAGAGGACTTGTGAAAATACATGATATGTGTGGTTGCTTGACCAATTTAGGGTGTATACATAAATCTCATTTTTGATTTCCATACATAAAATATTTTATAGATTTTTTTCCTAAGGTTTTAGAAATAATTTATTATTTCCATACACAAATAATCTTCTCACCTTTGGCCTTAGTCTATCCATTTTTTTACTTATTTGGATTAGGACATGACTATTTTTTAATAGCTTGTTTAAGGACAAATAAATCAAACATGGAGAACCAATCTAAAACCCCTAATGTCATCATGTTGACTTCTTATTATATGGAAACTCTATCCATTATATGTATGATAATGAATGGGATAATATACAAACATGTGTGATTAATAATTAAAATTATATAGATTATGCATATAATAATGAAGGAATGTATTATGAATACAAATATTAAGAGGGTTTGCATAATAGTGAAGATTATAGTGAAGAAGAGAATGAATACACTAAGTCTAAAGTAGAAAATCATACCTCTCATAGTTATTCCTTGTTTATTATTTATATCATATACTAGAACAAGATGATACAACATTAATGGATATATTTATATTCATAAACATCGTATGAACTAAAAAGTGAACATTCTTTATCAAATGTACCTCATTTATCTCTAAAATCTATGACTACACTTCATCTAATTAATTTTTATAAAACATAAAGGCATAAGCCCTGCATAGAAATGGAAAAAGAGTGTGAAATTAATTCTCTCTTTAGAAATAAAAATAATAATTTTAAATCTCTTTTGTCTCTTTATAAATGTCAAAAGAAAGTGAAATTAGTTCACTCTATAGAAATGAAAAAATAAACTAATATTTCATATCTATATTTACAAATGATACAATAATTTAAAATTACTTATCTCTATAAATGGAAAAAAAATGTGTAAAATCACTTCTCTATTTATAAATGGAAAAATAATGTGAAATTCCTTCTATCAATCTAGAAATACTAAATGATACAAACACATGAGATGATTATTTCACCTCTATTGGAAAAAAATACAAAACATCTCTTTAAATAAGTCTTCTATTGAAATAAAATGTGATGGACCTCAACATAATGAAAATTTATTTATATGCACTAATATATATTAAGAATATAAATCTATCGAAGATAATGTTACAAATGAGTATGATGAATCTTCTCAATCTATGCTTAGTATAAAAAATATTACATCTAGACCTTATTCACCCATCCATAATAGAGTAACTATTGAAATTTAATATTATAATATTCAGCAAATGAATGAACCTCCTAAGGATATTAACATTCCTTCCCAAGAAATAATCTCATTAATGCATGTTATGGGTGCTTTGAAACACAAAATTCATCATATAACCTTAAAAAATAAAGTATATTGTGCTTAGGTTAATTCTAGTGTTATCTAGGGAAACCCAAATGTTCTTAGTATTATAGATTCATCATTACCACATAACTTACTCATGCCTACATTTCATATGTTTTTTGGAAGTAGTCATCCTTATCTACACCTTAGATAACTCATATATTATATTAACAACTATAACTATAGTTATATTTTACTAAAAGCATTTCAAAAATGTTTATTTGGAAATGTTTTGGATTGGTTTCACTCCCTACCTAATGGCTCCTTAAAATCTCTTGAATCAGATGTGATTTTTAAAAAATATATACATTAATAATAAGGTACTAATTATTACATGAGAATGTTCACCTTCTCTTCATCAATAAACAAAAATATTCAATTTATGATTACATTTTATGATTTAGGACTTGTATGCACTAATTGATATATCAACAAATAGATTTGAAAACACAATAGTCCCCATATACCCTCTCAAATTAAATATTACTTATGACATTTTTTATTAATTTCAATCTCTTTGTTATAATACTCTCACATTAGATAAGAATTGGAACCTAATCCAACTTATAATAAGTCACATAAAGATAGTAATTTATAACATAAATTTCCACAAAAGGAAGCTAAGGAAACTATTCTAATTTATAAGATAGATTATAATCAAGTAAATTCAAGGTATTAAATAAAGGGAAATAATTTTAGTCACTCAAATTTGGTCATGAATACTTTATAATGTCAATTTTACCCACTTTCACTTTAATTGAATTGAGCACTTAATTTGGAAAATTTTCACCAATATTGGAATAATAACCAATGAGATGAGAGGGGAGGTGAATTAGTGTCTTAAAACATTAATTTTTTCCACTTAAAAATATTAACCTTTCAAACCAATATAGTGATCAAGTAATGAATAGAGAAGCAATCACATAAACATGAAACAAGATAACAACACATGAACTTAAGAGATGTGTGGGAAACCCTCATGGGGGATAAAACACACTAAAACACAAATGGGAATATATTCCTATAAAACCATGAATTAATATTTAGTTAGGCACCAATCCCACAAGGAGAACCAAACCCTTACTAGTCAAGCACCAATTCAACTAGTCCTTTATCAAACTCCAACTTGCAAAGAGGCACTAACACCCTAAGTGAATAAAAAACAAGTCAAAAAATTCAAGGAAACTTATGAAATAACCAAACTTTAAGGCATCTCCCACTCCCTCTTGACTAAGAACTAACTTATCCAAGATTAACTTGATCACCTCAAGACACCTTATTTCTCAATCAACAGATGATGACCTCTTCTTCAGATCTCTATCAACTCTATCCACTATAATAAATCAAAAAACATATCTAATTAAAATTTTATGGTATATAAATAAACAAAAGATCACTCCTTAAACACTCTCAAATTTCCTCTTCAAATAATCAAATCTTCCCTTCTACTTCACTCAAACAACCCTCATATGGTTTGATTAGGTCATATGATCTTGATTATCATACTCAAAACTTATGATGGATGTTCATGAATTATCCTATACTCCCATATGATGGTATATATGACCTCATTTTACTCCTAAAGGTTCTATTTTATTTTCTTACACTCTCATTTCATTTACACACTGGCACAAATAGGCCTATTATGCCTTCTTTTTATATTTGACTCTTACTCTCACCCACCTTGGTCAGAAAAACATATCTCCATACTTTGATCATACATGGAATGGTCATTACACATCTTTCAAAATTTAAACACCCACTTCATAGGTTGTTCATTACCCATAAGGACCAAAACCACCAGTAGGCCTAATAGAGACCTAATGCAATTAGGCCTCTTCAAGGCACACATTTCACCTTGACCACTTTGGAACATCATGAGCCTAAAAAAATGGATTAAAAACATCACACATGATTATTTTTACACCCCTTATAATATCAAATTATGTCCCCAAATAAATTTATCTCATTTCACTCCTTGAACCATATAATTAGGTCTACTCACAATTAGGTCTTCTCACTATCAAAAAGTTTATCTTGTAAATCTAATGCATACACTCAAATTTGCCAGATAACCCAAAAAATAATAGGGATAGAACCTGAATGACCTTATTTTCATCACCAAGTCCATTATATTTCACAATATAGGGAAAAATATCTCAAACTTTTCATCTTCATATGCTCACTTAGAACTGCACATAGGCTTAAAAAACCCAGTCAAGAGTATTTAACTTTTCACATCTTCATATGAGTTTATCATGCATAAAAATACATTAAAAATAATATATATATATATATATATATATATATATATATATATATATATATATGAATTGTATTCTTAAAATCTATGCAAAATGACTCAGGAACATCATTCTCACTCACACATAGAAAACTGCCTGTAGCTCCAAAAATATAGTTATGAAAAATAGGTATTTGAAGACCTATGGGAACACTTTTATGAAATTCTAATGGTTTTATATGATCCTTAAGCATCCTTATAATATATATATATATATATATATATATATATATATATGTATGTATGTATATATATTACAATTTTCAATATCAATATTGGTCTTATAGACTTTCATACCTTTACCCTACACAGACTTCATTATGTTAGAAATGTCACATTACGAACACATTTTTTATTGTATATGAGAATATTAAAAAAATATAACCAAAGGGGTTATGAGATATATTTTTCTAACAATGACCACCTTAATTTGGATCCATCCCTAATCCGCTGTAGACAATCCCTAATATTATTCTCACTTCTGCCTAGTTTTCTCACTATCTTCCTCATTAGGCATATTTATCAATAAGAAAAATTACATGATTCGTTTACCATATTTAAGGTCTAAAAAATTATTAAAACTTACATGGGCATAAATTAAAATCTTCACACATTATCCTTCAATCATTTGCATTCTTTGACCTTGTAAACCTTGCCTGCTACATCAAAATTTTGAGAAATAAGGGTTTACTTATAGATTCCACTCACTATTATGATATAAAAATGCCACTTAGAGAACATTAGGAGAGTCATATACATGATAAAATAATAAAAAGAGGTCAAACAATCAATTATGATCAATTTACAACAATATCTTTCATATCAGGTGATTATGAAGGTATTAGGAGGGTTTAGACTGCCTTCCATTCTTAACAATCATTTGTAAAGGATTGCCCCTAAAATCAAAAAAAAATGTAAGGAAATTTTTGATAGGAAATTTTAAAAACTACCATAATATTCTTGGATCCTCATGAAAATGTTTCACGTGTTAATGAGCATAAGAAAATTCTTCTCGGGTCTTTAATACCTCATTTTATGTACATAGAAAACCTTAACATAAGTTTTCATGCTTTTTCCCTAAAGATATGGCCTTATAATTGGTAAAAAAACTTGAAAAAATGTATCATACCTATTACAATGATCTCATGAGATGTTTTACCTTAGAAACTAATCTTGACCCTTGATTAGGCCACACTAGGTCTCTTTACACATTAGGCCTTGAACTATCAGTCATACTTTGACCTTAAACACACCTTGAAACTTCTTAAAATACTATCAATAACTCATTATTATGTCATATTAACTCATGAAAATCTTTGAGACTACCACCCACCTTCTCAAAGTCCTTAGAGAACTTACCTCATCATGCTACAAAGCTTGTGGCTTTTACTAGGTCTCTTCATGCAAGGACTAAGCTAGGAACTGACCTAAAAATCCCTCTAAAAGATTATATAACTTATAAACATAGTTTATAACATATTGCCACATTATATATCACTATATTTCACAAATTTAATCTCATACACATCCATATCACCACTATCATGCCTCTATAAGCCATATCCATGCTTGAGAACAAGTCCATTCAAATAGACCTACTAGGCACATACCACTTTGAGACCTTTTTACCACTGTAGATGTAATATAAGACTCATTATCATTCCAAGAAAAATTTATACATTCCCTCATTCATTTAATAACATAATTCACCAATATTCATTATGCTTCATGCATACACCTTCTCATAGAGCTAGACTAGGCTTATCAATACATCTAGTACTCAAATATTTTAACTCAAAATAGATATATATTAATGATATCAACCAAGATCATTATTAAATTAGTATTATTTTAAGAAAAATATAATATCAATAGTCTCATGAGCTTGTTACACCACAATAATGTGCCAAAACCTCATACAAAAACTAAAGATTACTAAACCATGCTCAATCTCATCATGAACACTCACCATGCAACATAATAAGAACATATCTAGGACATCAATTATAATTAAAAACATTTTTACATCAATTAAAACATTAATTACTTAAACAAAACAATAGTAACATGCCTCAATAATCTCCCCCTTTGTCATTGATGGCAAACACTCTAACTAATTAGATCATTCTCATCTCTCCAAGTTGTTTTTCCCTCAAACTGGTCTTTATCCCAATCAAGTATTTCTCCCCCTTTGACATCATGAAAAAGGGTCATCTCTAATAATACTACTAATCCTTAGACTTGGAGCAATTGAAAGCACACCTTTTCTCTTCAAACAAGACTATTCTTCCTTTGTTCAATCCAAATAAAAGCTCACCTCACCTTAGGCTTGTATCTACTAAAGTAGAAAAATTTATCACATAGCTATAATCTCCCCATAATACCATTATTTCCTTCCAAGTTTTCCCAAATCATTATAATCCTTCATACATATGAATATCACTCTTCTTTCTTGATATTTGGTAACATCTGAATAAGGAACTCCCTTTTTGACAAAGCATCTTCTTAGAACCATCTTCAATTAGAACTTATAAAGACCTAAACAAATTAGGAATGTTTTAAATCAATATAATTATTTCAAAGAATAATCTTAATCATATATACACAAACATATTCATTATCCATATGTCAAATCAAAATATTCCTCATGCAACAATCTATCTCCTTTATGATTCACAATCCATCATGGCTCAGACTAGCTCAGAATAACTTACACATAGAAAAATACCAATTAGGTTTGTTAGACCTCAATCTCTATTGTATACCTCTATCAAAAATTCTTGACAAAGACCATTTAAGCACCTATGTATTGGTAACATTCATCAAACTCAGTCAAGATTGGTATGGCATATTATACCTCTGAGTAAGAGTACTCTTGATCAATCCTATACTTTCCCTACTTTTTCAAGGTCATAATACACTATTCACATTAATTAGATGATCCTAATGTCACCTTGGAATTAACCAAGATCACTTGAATTAATATGGTAAAGACTCAAAACAATAAACTCTATAAACACCTTACACTCACTAGATTTTCATGGTTTCACTATGCTTTTCAAACTCATACCTATATGATCTTCCTTAAGCCATACTAGTTGACCATGTAGACCACCTTGGAATTATTTTAATGATTTCAAAACTACCCTCAAACATATTAAATCTTTTAACTTATCTTTCTATTGTCTCATCATGAAGTCTTCTATGCAAACCTAAAATGAACATACAATAAGCTCCCCCTTTATTCTTATACTTGATACCCTCATAAAATCACTTAAAATTTTAAACCTAATATCACTATGTATATAGGAAAATTGCATTATTACAGAGTTAACCACCTTTAACAAGATCTTGAAACCAATTCTAATAAGAGTAGTTATAAATTTCAACCTAATATCACTATGTATAGAGGAAACTAACATTATTACATAGTTAACCAAATTCAACAAGCTCTTAAAACCAATTCCAAACCTCAACATATATTGGACTCACAACCAAATATCTTCATGATTACTATAGATCTTCTTCACATACACACCCACTCTTGGAGCATGATTCGTTACCCTTATCTCCATGAGATATTCAGACACTTACCATGAACGTGACTTGGTTTGATAAATTCATCATATAAAGACCTTGTAATTCATCTTTTACAATCATAACTTCTCAAACACCTAGGATTACTTACTTTATCGAGATATTTTCACATACCTTATTACTAGGCCTAGAATAAGGTTTTGCAAAACACCTTGATGCCTTGACCTATTTCATCCATGTTATGACCTCAAAATAACATTAATAAAGCATATTTATACCTATACCTTTCTTTCAACATGTCTTCAAAGTACTTCTATATTGTCAACTTAGGTTTGACCTTTGACTTGGCTTCTACATAATCCTTTTGAGATGGAAAATGAAACTTTTGATATCCTTGCAAATTTGCATTATGTCCTATAGTAACTTATGAATCAAATTGGTTTAAGATTTGATCATGAATAATATTATCATACCCCTTCTTCTTAGTTAACTCTATTAGTACCATCATTTTTTTGTAAACCATTATTATAACCATGATAAACACTGTCATCATTATACTTCAAGATTGTGCTTCTTAGGATCACCTTTAGGATGTTAGACCTATCTCAAAAGACTAGATTTGATACCAATTATTGGAATCAAAACCAATGATAGAGGAGTTAATCAATGTCTTAAAATAATCCTTTATTTCCACTTAACAAGATTAACATTTCAAACCAATATAGCGATCAAGCAATGCATAGAGAAGTAATCACATAAACATGAAATAATATATTAACACATGAAAACAAGAGATATGTTTGAAAATCTCATGGAGGATAAAATCCAATGAAACATATCTTATAATATAATCTTATAAAACCATGAATCAATATTTGGTGATGTAATAACCCCATAAAGAGCACTAACCCCTTATTATTCAAGCACCAACTCAACTAGTCTTTTAACAAACTCTAAATTAAAAGGAGGCACCAACCCCATAAGTGAATTAGTACCAAATCGACCAATTCAAGGAAAATTATTTAGTCACTAACATATAAGGAAACTCCCACTCTGTCTTGACTAAGAACCAACTCAACCAAGATCAACTTGATCACCTCGAGACACTTTATTTCTCTGTCAACAAATGGTGACCTCTTATTTAGATCGCTATTTGATCTATCCATTATCATACATCAATAACACATCTCTAATTTAACTTTTATTCTCTATAAATCAACACAATATCACTCTTTCAACACTCTCAAACTACCTCTTCAAACAAGCAAATATGTCCTTCTACTGCATTTAAATAACCCTCATATGGCTTGATTAGGTCATATGGCCTTACTTATCACACTCAAAAATTATGATGGATGTTCATGAATAGACCTATAGTCCCCTATTATGTTTTATATGACCTATTTATACTCCTTAAGGTGTCCTTATATTCTCTTTCACTCTCATTATTTTTACACACTAGCACAAATAGGCTTATTATGCCTTCTTTTTATACTTGACTCTTACTCTCACCCACATTGGTTAGCCAAACATCCCTACATACTTGGATCATCCTTGGAATATGTTAACACACATGTTTCAATATTGAAACACCCACTACATAGGTCAGTCATTACTCATAATGAAGAAAATCACCATGAGGCCTAATAGAGACATAATGTAATTAGGCCTTCTCAAGGCACACATTTCACCTTGATCACTTTGGAACATCATGAGACTCTAAAAATGGATGAAAAAATTTACACATTATTTAATTATACCCATTATAATCTCACCTTATGTCCCCAACTCCATTTAACTCATTTCATGATCTATAATCATAATCAAACAAGTGTCATAGCAGTAGAAAATACACATACAATGGATCAAAAACTTAATATAATGATTTAATTAAAATCAATATTTTAAATGATTATGAGTTTAAAAATTGGTTTTAAAATATCCAAAATAGACAAAAATTTAAGAGTGCAATAAAATAAGAGACCGATTCGATAGGAAATACCACACAATTTGATCATGAAGTTTGGCTATAAAGCATACGTCTCTGGATCTTCCCCAATGGGGGATCACTCCTTATTAATTGAAGCAAAAACCACTTTACAATAATAATTAGTCTTTAAAAATTGTCTTACGACCTATAATTCTATCTTAGAGATTCTCTCAAAATAATATTATTTCATTTGAGTCATAAATACTATCTCCATTTCTCTCCACACTCTTTACATGACTTGAAATTAATCTCCATGACCAAAAGTTGGCTTCAAATACAATCTAAAACTCAATTTATAGTTTTTGATATCTATGGTGCATTGGTCAAATGCTTATCTTTTTATCCCAAATTTCATAATTCAAGTCTCATCCAATGTTTTTGGTGGCATCCAAATCCAATATCCCACATTTGGGATGTGGGTGTTTAAAAAAGTATTAAAATGACACAAAATTCATGATAAAGATTGCCAAGTGATTGGCATTACCTTTATTTCTATGGGAATGTGGTGACATGGGGAAATCTTGTGGAGGTATATGGGATGTTTGTGGTATGTGGTAGGTGAAGTGTGTGAGGGCCATGAAAATATGTGGAAACTTGAATGATATGTGGCATGGACATGGGATCTTGCGACATGTACATGGAGAGTGTGGTTTTCATGTGGAAAATTTTAAGTTCCTTTTAAAAGGCATTAGTTTTTGGTTGTTCAAATATAAAAAAATCAACAAACAAAAATACTCAAATAATTTATATCCGTGTTCTTTTTAATAAGACACATTTTACTCTTAAATGTTTCCTTTATGAATTTTTTATGAGGGGCTTTGGCATGAAATTTAATTAAAATATATAAAATTGGATCATAATAAATGGTGGAAAGCCATGTGGTTGCTTGAAGATACACCGTGTGGTATGTTATTCATTCATCACTTGTCAACATTTATCGATTGTTGACCTCTCACCACCTGTCGACATCTAAAACCCAATATTTTTTTTACTTTCCCATTTTGATCTCCTATGCATCATAACTCATGCATATGAGATCTCATTTGTAAACCAAAAAATGCACTAAAAAGCTCTGAATGAGCCCTTTGCCATGGCAATGATAAACCTACAATTTGAAAACTTCATTTTTGGAGAAAAATATAGATCCTCCTGGATCAATCCTTCCCATTAAGAGATTTTGTACGTCCAAAAGTTAATTATTTGGTAAAGAGGTGAGGGTATTCCTCCCTCACTCTTCCAACTTCCATCCATTTGGCCTTATTTAGGTACATCTCTTTGAGACCAACATGAAGATATTTAACATTTCCCCTTCATGATGTTCTAACATTCCTATCAAGTATTGTATCTTCCTACAATTTTTTTAGATGCTCAAGAGAAAAATCATCAATAAAAGGAATAGATAAATTCTCATCATGATCTAAAATCATCAGAGGCTCATATAAGTTTAGATTTTCCACATTCACAACTGAATGAATTTGCATATAAGATGGAAAATCCAATTGGAAAGCATTTTTACCAATATTTTTAGTAATCTAGAAAGGCCCAAACCAAATTAGTTTCAACTATTTACCTTCACCTATCAGTCTTTCCTTATTGATGTGAATCCATACCAAATCACCTATAATAAATTGGTGATCAACATGACGTTTTTCATGTCTTTCTTTTTACTTTGCCTAACTTTTCTCCAACTAATCTTATATAGTTTGATGTACCTATTATATCTTTTCAATGAACTTCTTGGATTTAATAGCATCTTTACATTTATCAACAGTTGAATCCTATCCATAACTAACATCCAGAGGATATTTAGGCAAATATCCATAAAAAACTTCAAAAGATATTTCATAGTAAAATAATGAAGTGTACGGTTGTAAGCATGTTATATATAGCATAAATACGCGTCCCATATTTGGGCATGTTTACTATAATAACCCCTAAGCAAAGGTAACACTATGCAATTTACAACCTCTATCTACCCATCGATTTGTGGATGAAATGTAATTCTCTTATTCAACTTAGTGTCCATAAATTCCCATAGTGTTGACCAAAATTCCCCAAGAAATTGATAATCTCAATAAAAAACAATAGAAGTGGGAAAACCAAAATGAACCCATACATGCTAAAAGAAAAAGTGTGTCATACCTTCCCCTATAATCTATTTAGTGTAAGGAATCAAAACACACACCTTGCTAAATCTATCCACTACGACATACAAGTAATCATGTTTTCTTTGTGACATAGGCAAACCCCCTACAAAGTCTATGGAAATGATTTCCTAGGAATGAGTAGGAATAGGTAATGGAGTGTAAAGTCCCAATTTCCTATTACTAGGTTTTCTTGTGGCATAAAGAACACACCCCCTAATATATTTGGCAACATTTTCCTATATACAGGGCCAATAAAAATACATTCTCAAATGTGCAACTATTTTATCAACTCCAAAATGACCAAAAATAAGAGAAGTATGTGCTTCCCTAATCATGTGAACCCTTTCATTTTGAGGAATGTAAATTTTACCCATATGATATAAATTTCCATTATGCACATGATATTTTTATTCTTCTACTTGTTTACCACTCATCAAGTCTTTATAGACATCTTTAAAGTTAGCATCATCAACATACTATTCTTTATAACTTTCATGAGTCAAAAACTATGCTATAAAAGAATAGATGAAACTACCATAGGAGGCTTAGAAAGCATATCAAAAAATTTATTCTAAATACATTTCTTATACCTGATCACAAGATGAAACTATTTTAAGAAACCCATCTAATGAAAATTCTTAGACTATTGTAGTTTGGCCTATGACTGGAGATATTGGAGGGGCTAATGACTTGTATGTATCACTATCTCCTTGCCCATCAAGTAATGTTTCAATTTCTTAACACTCTGAACCAATGCATGCAATTCCTTATCATAAGTTAGTTTCTTACCACACCTATGAATATCTTAGAATGATAACATACTAGTTTCTTTCCTTGCATTAGAATAACTCCCATATAATAATCACTTGCATTTGTCTCGATCTCAAATGGCTATTGTAAATCAAGAAGTGCCAAGATAGGAGAAGTACTAATCTTTGTCTTCAAAATATTGGAGGCTTTTTTTTCTTGCCTCCCCACTTAAAAACCTATTTTATACTATTCAAAGAATGCCAAGGTGATGAAATAAGTGATAAATTAGCAATGAATTTTCTCTAATATTGTACTACACCAAGAAACATTCTAACCTCAGTTACATTATTAGGTTTAGGCCAATTAACTATAACCTCTACCTGTGTAGGATCAATTTTTAATTCACCATGTCCTATAATATAAACCAAGTAAACCAAAGAGGTCTTGTCGAATTCACATTTAGACAATTTGAAATAAAGTTTCTCCCTTCTTAATTCATCCATGAATTTCCTAATATGCATCACATGATCTTTCCAAGACTTTTTAAATATCAAAATATCATCTAAGTATTAAATAACAAATTCATCAAGGAATGTATTGAAAACATCATTCATCAATTGAATGAATGTATCCAGTGCATTGCACAATATGAAAGACATAACAAGCCACTCAAATAATCCTTATTTTATCTTAAAAAAGTTTTACAAATATCACCATCATTAATCCTAACCTGATGATAACCACTTTTCATGTCTAACTTAGTGAAATAGATAGCATTTCTTATCTGCTCTAGAAAATCATTAATATGAAGAAGAGGGTAACAATTCTTAATGGTAATTTTGTTCAACGCATTGAAATCAACACACATTCACCATGTGCCATCTTTCTTTGGAACCAGAATGATAGGAAAACTAATAGGAGATGTACTAGGATGAATAACACCTTTTTCTAAAATTTCCATTACCTGCTTCTTGATTTCCTCATTTTCCACCACTGATAACCTGTACATACCTATGTTAGGGAGAGAAGAATCCTATAATAACTATATTTCATGTTGAACTCCCCTTTTAGGGGGTAACCCTTTGGGATCTTAAAATGCATCATCATAACTAGAAATGATTTCAACCAATTCTTTCTTATGTTTAGGATCACAATTTTCCATATCTTGGGAATATTCTTTTTTGCTTAGACTTAATCAACAAGAGACAAAAATTCTCACTTGAATTGACTAGTCTTTTCATTTGCCCTACTGTAACCAAGGAAAGACTCATCTTAACATGATGTGCTCTGACTATATATTTAATTCCATCTTTAAGAAGAAAGTACTTATTTTCTTCCATATAAAAGATTGTTGTTCTATCATAAAGATAAGGACTTCCTAAAATAATCCTGCATGTCTAAAGGGACTACATCTAGATCAAATTCATCCACAAATTTGGATTTGATGACAAATTTCAATCTGTAAGTTTTGGTTACTTATAGTTTTGCATCATCACACACCCAACCAAGTGGATAGGGTTTCAGATGGGGAGTTTTTTGTAGGCCTAAGTTTTTAACAATCTCTTCAGAAATCAAATTTTCCTATGATCCACTATCAAATAGAGTGTCAGTATTAGTATGTTTTGTAACCAACCTAATGTGGGAAAACTCATTTCTTTTCTTATTATCATGCATAGATTTTTATTTTGAAGAAAAAGCAACATTAGATGACTTAGTTCTAGAAAGAGAAGAATAATTTAGCATACTCATAGTTGTGATCTTAGTTTCATCCCCAGAATTTGAACCTAGATCCTGATCTATAGTATTATCTTTCTTATCTTTCTTTTTAAACTTGTTAAAAGGATTTAACTCAGGATGTAATTTCTAACACTTAGACTCATCATGATTTTTCTTGCAATGATTGGAAAATGACTTACCCTCTTTTTTGTGAATAGTAATAGTGGATTTTTTTAACCCTTTATAGAAATTTTCCCTTTAGAATGTTTAACTCTAGATTTATTACTTTTAAATTTAGGAAAATATTCTTTGTTCTATTTTCCTCTAGCCTCTAAATGAATGGCTTTAACACATGCTTCATCTAAACTAGTGGGATTAAGAACCAAAATCATATGTTTCAATTAACTGTGCAACCCACCTATATACTTAAGTAGTGTTTTCTATGTATAAAGAGGAATATTCAAAAGTAAAGCATTTTTCCTAAATTCCTATGTATAAAATTGAACACTTTGGCCTTTATTTTTTCAAAAAGATTGTCAATCCATCATGGCTTGTTGCATATAGCCTAAAGGATAAAATTCCTTTTTGAGTGCATCAACAAATTCACTCTAAGTGGAAATTGACTTACCTATGTTAATCTTGCTTTCCTTCAACTTAATATCCCACCAAATGAGGGTTGTAACTCCCATTAAAAGAGTATCTAGGTGAATTTTATCCTCATCATCTACAATCTTCTAGACCCTGTAATATATTTTAATTTACTTTATCTAGTTATCTAGCTTTTCTACATTAACCTCACCATTAAACATTGGAAATTCAAAATTAATATCTATATTTAGTGAAGGAAGAGATTACAAATATTTTTTATCTTTTCCATAAGCCAAAGAGGAGGAAGGTTTCTTAGAGTTTTTACCACATCCATCATTCTTCATCTTAATTCATCATTCCTAATAAAGTTCCTCGACCATGTCTTTCATTTCCAAGAAAGATTTTCAAAAGTTCATTTAGACTCAAATTCATCTCTCATTTTTGAATTATATATTAATCTAATATCTAGATCATACTTTTCTAATTATCCTTCACCCCTCTTAGATCTCAACCTTGTCAATATACACTAGCAATCCACATGATAAAATATAAATTCTGCTTTGATACCACAAGTCTGATCCATAATCATAATCAAAATAGTGTTGTCATAGCAGAAAATGCACTTTAAATTTTAATAATTCATTTTTGGAGAAAATTATAGATCCTCTTGGATCATTTCACTCCTTGAACCACATAATTAGGTTTACTCACAATTAGGCCTTCTCACTATTAGAAAGTCTATCTTGAAAATCTGATGCATAATCTCAACTTTGACACACAAACCAAACAAAAAATAACATTTATATAACCTATATTACCTTATTCTCATCGCCAATTCCATTATATTTCAAAATATAGGGTAAAATACCTCAAATTATTATCTTCATATGTTGACTTAGAACTACACACGGGCTTCAAAAACCTAGTCAAGTGTCTTTAAATTTTTGCACCTTGATAAGAGTTTATCATTCATAAAAATACTTAAAAATAACCTATAATATATATATGAAAAATGACTTAGGAACATCATTCTCAATCACATAGAGAAAATTGCATGTAGCTCAAAAAATAGAGTCATGAAAACCAAGTCTTACAACTCCTATGGGAACACTTTTATGAACTTAAAATGGGTTTATATTATCCTGAATAATAATTATAAAATATTTAACTATATATATTACAATTTTAAATATCAATATTGGTTTTATAGACTAATCTCATTTTTGTACCCTACATAGACTTCACTATGTTAGACAAGTCACATTGAAAACACCATTTTTATTGTATATGAGCATATTAAAAATGTATAACTAAAGGGGATATGAGATATATATTTTTAAAAATTATTGAATGCATTTTTATCCATCCCTAATCCACTTACACCAATCCCTAATCTCATTCTCACTTATGCCTAGTTTTCACACTATCTTCCTCATTGGGCCTATTTAGTGATAGGATAACTTTCATGACCAGTTTAGCATATTTAAAGTCTAAAACCTGATCATAAAATTACATGTTCAAAAATTAAAAGTATCATGCATCATCCTCCAATCATTTTCATGATTTGAATTGGTCAAACCTACCTACTGCATATAAATTTTGAGAAACAAGGGGTTTCATGTAGCTTACACTCACAATTATGACATACCAATGCCACTTGAATAAACTTTTGAGAGTCCTCTACATGATCCAATAATAAAAATATGTCAAAAAATCCATTATAAGACATTTAAAACAATATATTTCATTTTGGGTCATTATGAGAGTTCTAGGAGGGTTTAGACTGCCTTCCATTCTTAGTAATTATTCATAAAGGATTGTCCCTCAACTCCAAAACCAATGCCAATAAATTTAATATAGGAAACTACCCAAAATACCATGATATTATTTGATCCTATTGTAAAGTATGAATGTGTCAATAAGCATAATAAAATTCTTCTCAGGTCTGTAATACCTCATTCTGTGTACATAAAAAACCTCACCATAAGTTTTCACACTTTTTTCTTCAGGATATGACCTCAAACTTTGTCAGAAAACATAACATGACCGCTCACACATATAAATTTTTTATCATGAGCTTTGGTACCTTGGAAACTGATATTGACCCCTGATTAGGCCACACTAGGTCTCTTTACACATTAGGCTTGAACTATCAGTCATACTTTGACCTTGAACACACCTTAAAACTTATTACACTTCTATAAATACCTCATTATCATATCATATGACCTCATAAAAATATTCACCACTTCCACTCACCTTATCGCTAGCCTTATACAACTTACCTCATCATGATACCATGTTTGTACCTTCTTATTAAGTCTCTTCATGTAAGGACTAAGCCAAGAATTGACCTAAAAACCTCCTTTGAAAGCTTATAAAACTTGTACACATAGTGTCCAAGATATTCTCACATTTTATACCACTAATTTTCATAAATTCAATCTCATACACATCCATAGCACCACCATAATGCCTCTACAATCCATATCCATGCTTAAGAGCAAGTCCATTCAAACATACCTATTAGGCACCATACCACTATGATACTTTCATATCACTATAGACGAAATATAAGACTCATTATCATGCCAAACCACCTTTATACACTCCCTCATGCCTATAATAACACAATTAAACAAGTTTCATTATGATTCATGCATACACCTTCTCATAGGGTTAGACTAGGCTTCTCAAGACACCTAATACTCAAATATTTGAAATCAAACAAGATATTTCTAAATGATATAATCCAAGAACATAATTTAATTATTATATTCTAAAGATAACATTACTCTCAATAGGCTCATGATATTGTTACACCACAACAATATGTCAAGACGTCATAAAGAACTCAAATACTACTAAACCATGCTCAATGTCATCATGAACACTCGCCATGAAACATCATAAGAGCATCTCTATGAAAATAATTATACTTATAGAACTTTTGACATCAATGAAAACATTAATTCCTCAAACACAACAACAAGAACATATCTCGATAACTACCTCACTCTATATTAAGTACATATATGGACCTATCCATTTATAAGTTGCTATCTTACACCTACATAAATGCTATTAATCATAAATAAAATTATAAAAATATGTATGGATATCTAAGATACTTAATTTCAAACATTTATGTTTAAGACAAAATTGAATAGTATGGGTCATTAGTGGAAGATTGTATTGACCCTTATGGTTAGATCATGTCCTTTTCTCTAAAAAAATTGATATTTTTCAAATTTAAACCCTCTGTTATAGGTTATTATATATTTTTTAGATATGTATCATGATGTTTTCCCCTTTCATATGGATATAAAGGCATATCTAAGTCAATCTATCACTTGACAATTTCAATATTGAGGCATACTTACATTATTGCACACTGAGCAAAGATTCCATATTATTCCAAAATATTATTCTACTCATTTGAATTATATTTTATCCATGTCAATATCCTATTTTATCCAAGTTAAATAAAAACATTATCAAGTGTTCAATCCATCTCTAGATGTATATATGTATAAAAAGGAGCACAATCACGCTAAGAACTCTAACTGGGAGAACTATTTGGGCTTGACTGACCTCTTTGGAGTATTAGTTATGTAGGTAATAATCAATCATTATGGGCTGATTGGGGTCATCTCAACCCATTACACTCACTCTTTATCTATGCAAGTTTTGATCTAATGCAAGTTATATTAGGGTTTCAAATTATAAGAACTCATTTATAGGTCATTTGCACATATCCAAAGGCTAAATTTTTTCACACATGAATGTTTCAAGTAGACACATGTGATTGTGCCATATTTTTCTTATATTTTTACAAAGGGAAAGATTCCCCCATTAAAGGATATTAGTGGTAATCGATCATGCCTCTTTTTGATAAGTTCTAACCCTAAGGAGTTACAATCATAATTCATGTTACACATGTAAGATAAGTCTGTGTTAACCTTATCTAGCCATATTTTAGTCACACGTAGTTAGCATACCAAAAAAATAATGAAGTCCTATCGTATTTTTTATAGTTATCTTCTTTTAGTTTGTTCATGCTTCATCTATTTCAAAACCTTACTTTAATTATGCTAGTTACATGTAATTTTACAAAATTTTATATCTTGGTATTCATTTTATCTTAAATATATTTAATCACCAAGTTAATTCCAAATTGGGATTGAATATTTTGGTAAAATTGCACATTTTATTTGAACATTAATTTCAAATTTTTACCTTAGGATTTAAGGAAATTATTGATCATCTAACACTAAAAGAATTTTTTTCTGACCTTAGATCTATTATCTACCACAAAAATAATTTAATTTCAAACTCATATTTAATATCTGACACTAAAAGCACTTTATTTTGACCTTAGATCTAATATCTAACAGTAAAATCACTTTCTTTTGACCTTGGATTTTAGGGGAATTTAGTAATCTCCATACACATTTTTTTAATTTTTAAAGATTTGTAAACACTATTTATAAATTATATAGAACTTTAGTCTTGTACACTTAGAAAATACATATCATTAATGTACGTTTAACTTATATACCTTTTACACTACTAAAACATTCACATACACTATCTCTTTATGCCTAATTGTTTATGTCTTAATCCAACCAATGTTATTTTAATGACTCACACCTTATATGTTTCCCATAATTTTATAAACCTACTTCTCTTCTCTATCTAAGAGTTATGGACTTGCACACAAATTTTTCAACTACCCTAGTACTTGTGTCCTAGTTATACACCAATGTTGATGCAAGTGTCCTATTTTGATGCAAGTGCCAGTGACCTAAAATCATCATATTTTCAAATGAAACACATTCTTCTAGTTGGCCTAAGTGATTTAATATGAGATATTCTTGAAAGGGATTGGTATATATATATACATATATATATATATACATATATATATATATATATGTATATATGTATATATATATATGTATGTATATATATGTATATATATATATATATATATGTATATATATATGTATGTATATATATATATATATATGTATGTATATATATACATATATGTATATATATATATATACATACATATACATACATATATATATATATATACATACATATATATATATACATACATATATATATACATATATATATATATATACATATATATATATATATACATATATATATATATATATACATATATATATATATACATATATATATATATATATATACATATATATATATATATACATAATATCAACCCTCATTCATTCTTAACCTACCATATACCTAGAAAGGACCAACAAATACTCAAGTGAGCAAAGATTCCCTATTTTTTCCTATTTCCATATTAGTCATAAGGAAAACATATATAC
The DNA here is from genome assembly GCA_037957365.1 of Torreya grandis. Taxonomy (NCBI): domain Eukaryota; kingdom Viridiplantae; phylum Streptophyta; class Pinopsida; order Cupressales; family Taxaceae; genus Torreya; species Torreya grandis. Next base: position 122,967 of record JARHVA010009179.1, read on the forward strand.
AAATATGAAGTACTAAAGGAGAAGACCAAGATCTAGAATTTATAATTTGCATGCTAGGTCAATGTTGTACTTGCTTATCACACATTGTATGATTCATACACAAACCAACATGTAAGTAAGAACTGCCTAAGTATGTGGCCATCTTTAGAGTATTGGTTGTGTAAAAAATGCTTATTAATAGATGCATATTTATGGTAGATCGACACTATTTTCTCACTAATCCATTTTTCACATATCAATTATGAAGATGAAGAGCTAGGTTTTTCTCATTTGATAAGGAGTGATGTTCTTGACCCAGATTTGAATGCACTAGAGCCAAAGTGATACAAAACCTAAGAGCATCTAGGTGGTCACATCTAGTTTCATTAGGTATTCCATACTATACAACTATGTCTCCCATGTCAATAAAGTGTCTAAGGATATATAAGTCAAATTTATAAAATCAGGTAACTGATCTAAAATCTTGATCCAGTCTACTTTTTGCCTATTCTAGATCAGATTTTTATTAGCATCAGAACCAACTAAGGATAATATTTTTATTATCATTATAATATATAAAATATCTATACTTTATATATTTTTCATCTCATTATATTAAATTCATTATATGTTTTATCTAAATTTCATAATTAATTGTCTTGGTTTAGAGATAATCTACCATCCTTGTGCCCTAGGCTATCTCTACTCCTTTTAACCCTATATTACCTATATCTATATTTTAGAGTTAAACATTTTTTGAACCTAACCTTTTATCGACCAAACACTATTTTTTGATCTAGCATTCCCTGATTCTCTATTTCTAATTTTTGGTTTTTGATTTAAAAAGATTTTGTAATATGAAAAATAGATTTCTTTTTTTATCAATATGTTTAATATGCATGCATGTGTAGCTCATTTTCTATTTTGATTTTTAATTTTAATGATAATTTGATATTTTAATAAGCTAATCCAAGGTATCCTCTAAATAAATAAGCATATATGTCAATATAATGAGATAGTTATAAAATGAAAAAAAAACTTAATCTCTCTTCATATTTTTTTTTGTAATATTATAGATTTGGTATCTAAACACCAACTTGCACACTCTAAACCATTAATTAAATGTAGAAATTATTTGAGTGACAACTACCATCTCAAACCCATTATTCACCCACAAATTATATTGTATTTTGTGTTTTATGTTTTCACTACTCCAAAAGGTAAAGGTGTTCAACCTAGTCCACTACATATTAATATACAATAGGTGCCTCCTAAACCAAAGATTATTCTCAAATATAAGTTATATGACCTTGTTGATCAATGGAGAAACATACATGATAATATTTCTATCCTTAAACTTATAAAACAATAACCTATTTATAAGGATATTCTATATGAAGCCTTATGTGAAACCCAATTTTTAAGTGATATTGAGTTAGCTTAATTTATGGATATCAAACAAGATCTCAAAATTAATTAAAAATTAATCACCTTTGTTCCAAAATATTTACCATATAAATATGTTATTGACTAAGAGTTACTTTTATTTATACACATAACTATGCATAAAGAGGGTATCAAAAGGGTTCTCATTGATAGTGGATCTAGATTAAAAAAAATAGCACAAATTTCTTAATCACCATGGGTATTAGCACAAACCTTTTAAGAAAATAAATGTTACATGACAAGGGATTTGAAAATTCACATAGCCCTTGGATTGACCAAATAAATTTGGATGTAACATTGGGGCCAAAAATGGTTTCAACAACCTTTCAAGTAATGTCTTAATCATTATATTATAATTTACTTTTATGTAGACCTTAGATAAACACAATGGAGGTCATCCCATATACATTACATTGATGTGTAAAATTAATACATGATGGGACCTAATTGACAATGTATGTCAATGATGAACCTTTCATATTTTATATAATGATACATTCTAATATAGAAGGTATTCCTATGGTGGTACCTCTTCCAAAATGTATTCCTCTTAAGAGTATCCAAACTTATGAAATGGATGAGTCAAGTATAATGGATCTATTATTTATGAATGTATACAAGGAACTAAACATTGAAGTACACATATATGAACATAAAAAAAATAACCAATATTAAAGGAACCAATGATACCAAAACTATAATCACCTCCAATATTTGAGCTTCCTTTATTGGTCAATATTGAGCATTAAGATGCCCATGTTTTAGATTACTATGATGATGATAATGATGTTGCCTATGATATGACATTTGATAAAATGTGAAAAATAAATTTTGATCCTCTTGAGAATATTTTGCATAACTTATTTTAACCTATAGGGATCAATACATATAAGCTAAACTCATCTTCAAAGGATACATTACCAATTTAGGATAAGGTAAGGGCATAAATAATAGAAGAACATGTAAATTCTTGTCATTATATATGTCTCTCTTATCTAAACACTTTGATTCAACATTATAAAGGTCAAATTTAGATAAATCATGTGAAAAATGTGGAAAATTCTCAAAAATCCTCACAATAGATTATACGATTTTTTTAAAACCAAAATATTATGGATACAATACTTTCTATGTTACTTGAGCATCATAAGATATTTTTACCTCTTAAGAGCCACAAATCAAGTAGTAGGATTTTATTAAAGATGGAATGCCATATTTTAATTATCATCAAATCAATGGTCATTATACAAATCATTGTGAGGTGTTGAATAACCAAATTCAAAAATACAATAATGAAAGATGTATAAAAATTTTGTGTAAAACACATAAATAACCCCATATTTATAATTTTTCAAAAGGAAACAATCCTTCAAAGTGATCAAAGCATGATAATCTAACTATTATTATAAATATTGATGGGGTAAATTTCCAACATCTCAAGGAAATAACTTTTAGTATTACCACATTACAACAATTGGGACATAATATATATGAGTTTCACCACTCACCAACTTTTCCATAATCTCTTGGGTATATAATATTACCTAGTGCATGTCGATCAAAGGTAGTGGACATTAATATATGGGTAATGGAACAATAACCATACTTGAATTTCCACCTTTAAAATTATGGTTGGCTAATATGAAAGTAGTTATTAATGTTAGAAATTAGTCTTTTATTTTTAAACATGACAAAAAAGAGGTTTGTATACCATATAACAAATATGGGGGACATGTACCAATTATTGTTGATAGTGAGTTACCAATAGACACAATACTTTTGGCACTTAAGAAATATAAAAAAAAATTGTATGTAAGGCCACCATGTTATATCTTGGATCCTAAATTTGAAAACTTTTTTTAATAAATAGGTTTCAAATAATACCAAAAAAATAAAAAAATAAAAAACTTAAAAAAACCATAAATATTTTTAATATTTACATGTTCTATTGGAACTTTGGCATATATGTTTTTGGTTCCATGTTGGTAGATGTAATATAAACATTTCCTATATACACATTTTTCACACATATTTTGAGTGTGATATAGGTAGCATACATAGATACATGATCTATGCAATTTTGGATGTTGGTTTTTCCCTCTACTCATGTCACCAAGATGTTATGGGAATCCACCTCTATGGTCAAGATACATCCAAGTTATATCATTTTATGGTCATTTTAGATTATCGTGCTTGACTAATATATATACTTTCACATGACTTTATCCATGCTTATATCTTTTTTAGTTTACTTGATATGTTATGTACTTAACATTTTTGTTAAAACATATTTCTAGGGACTAATATGATATGTTTATATTGGTTTCTTATTATTTCATTTATGCACTTCATTGAGTGTATTACCTTGCTAACTATCTTGTTTATTTGAGCATTTGAATACACTCCATTATTTGTAACCCCAATGCCTTTATTTTCCTATTTGAAATTTGAATATGTCATTATTACTTTTTTGGACATTATACTAAGTCATGTCCCTTCGATTGTGCAACATTTGAACAAGACCCTTACTTGAGGTCTCTTTGGACCATTGTCTTTGATTTGATTTTGAGTGCTCTTGTGTGTGTGATTGATTTCTTATTGAGCATATGTTACTATATGTAAATTTTCATGATTTATATCATTAATCTTAGGACTTGGTGTGATCACATTCTTTGTGATTCAATGATATATCTACCTAGACATGTTTCCTCTATATGATACATGGTACATTCTTAATTTACATGGTTATAATATGATTTTAAGGTTAGGTAACTACTATTTGATACTTTCCCTCATATCAAATTGAGGGGATGATTAGTGGGGTCATGACATAGAGTCATTACTTCATAGATTCATATTGCATTGGGGGTATGTTCTAAAAACACGTTCTCGACATTTGTCATAGTTTTATAGTCAATGAGGGCATGTTTTGGAAAAATGTTCTCCAAACTTATTCAATATGCATAATATCCATATTATAGTTTGGGTACATTTTGGAAACATGTCCTCCACCTTGGAAGTTGCACTATTTCTCATATTCAAATTGTAGTGGGGGCATGTTTTGAAAACATGTTATCCATGCTTACACTAGTTCTCAAATTCAAATTACAATGGTGGCATGTTTTGGAAACATGTTGTCCATACTTTCACCAGTTTTAATTTCATATATGTAGTGAGGGCATGTTTTGAAAACATGTTCTCCACACTTACATAGTTTCAAATTGGCCAAATTCAAAATTATACTATTCAGATACACATTTTTGGTAGAATTCTATATATTAGTACCATTGTTAAACATAGTTTCAACATGATACATATATAAGGTGCATGTGATATGAAGTGTGTTCCTAATATTATATAATCAAATCAAATTTATATTTTAAACACTTTTAGGTAATATCCAAACCCATCAAGTTACACTTTTATAAATTATATTGAGTTAATCTACTTTAGAAGTTGGTTCACATTTTGGTATGGTTGAGATGATTAAATAGATAAATATTGACAAGTTTATACATTGTAATTGATTATATCATCCAACAACACTAGTTTTATACTATTAATTGAATTGGTTTGATCATATTCACCATGTTATAAGTATTATTGGGTTGCATGGTTGAGCTAATCTCAACTTCTAGGTGATAACTCATTTTTTCTCCAAGGTTGGGAGATTGTGTTCTCCAATAAATCTCTATCTCTTTAAATATATGAAATTTAAAAATTTTAAATTTGTTGTAATATTAGATGTAATGATTCATAATGATATATTTTTCAAAATAAAAGTTTCAAAAGGCAAGCCAGTTGCATTGATACATAGGTATACTATTAAACCTTTCTCTCTTTCAATTTCAATCATTTTAATGCTTTAAATTTCAGATTATATAGAATGATTATATATTGTGACATGATCTTGGTTGTAGGTTATTCACTAGTAAATAACTCAAGTTGGACTCAAGTAAAGTAAAGGTGTATGATACACACTTAGATATGCACTTCTTCTCCTTTAAACCAATAATTTCATTACTCAATTAAAAGGGGGAAAATATAGACACTATTTTTGAAATATATAACACCTAAGTATTATACACTTGTAAAATACAAATCATGGATTTACCTTCAAATTATAAACATTTTCTAATGCCAAAAGGATCACATACACTATCTCTATCTTCCAAATTACTTATCTCTTAGTCTAACCAATGTTATTATGGTGACTAAGTCCTTTTATCTTGCCCAAAACTTTATAAAATTTCTTATATTATATCTCTAAATTTTATGTATCTAAAAATATTTACCAACTACCTAGATACTTGCATCCTAGTTAGATACCTACATCAATGCAAGTGTCTTATTCTAACGTAAGTGCCTAGAGACCTAAATTCATCAAAATTATAAATAAAAATGTATAATTATGGTTTTAATAAGTTATTTAATGTGATATATTATCTAAATGTATTATTATATATAAAATATCAATTATCATTCAATCTTAACCTAACACATACTTAGAAATGACCAAAAAACACTCAATCAAACACTCAAGTTAGAAAAACTCTCCTATTTTCTCATATTTACATATCAATCATAGGGATAAAATATATAAAGGTCTAAATTATTAAAGTAACATCCCAAGATACATATTTTCCATGTTAAAATATAGGTCACTATTATACTTATCACAAATTGCATGATTCACACATAAGACAACATGTAGGGGAATACTACATAAGTCTGAGGCCCTATTTCAACCATTTGATATGTAGGTAGTGATCATTTATAGAGGGATATTTAGGTCATTTCGACACTATGTTCCCATAAACCCATTTTTCCCATAATAATTGTGAAGATGATGAACTAGAGTGATAGTCCATGACCTAGATTTGAATGTACCAGATCCAAGGAACCGTATAACCTATAATCATCTTTATGGTTGGATCCAATTCAAATAGGATTCCATAGTGGATATGTATGTCTGAGTTAGATAGTAACATTGACATAACTATCTCAGGTCAATGCAAGTGTCTGAGGTTATAAAATCCAAATTTATAGAATTAAGTGATTGGTCCAAAATCCATATCTGGTCTAATTTATAATTATGCCAATCTAGATCTGTATTATCATCATAGTTAGTTAAGTATCTTATTTTTATTATCATCATAATATCTAGCATGGATGTGCTTTCTATATTTAGCATTTAAACATAATAAATTTAATATATGTTTTATCTAAGTTTTGTAATTAATTATCCTACTTTAGAGATAGTCTACCATCCTTATGCCTTAGGCTTTCTCTACCCCTTTTAACCTTGTATTACCCATATATACATTTTAATTTTAAAGAGGATCTAAATAGTAGTTTTTTATTATTTTCTTTTCAATTTGAAAGGAGTATATGGCTATATTATATGTTAACATTTTTATTTAAGTTTTCTTAGTTTTCATGTTATGATCGACACATATAATATTTTTAAATATGTAAAATATAATTAGGTCAATAAAGCATAATATTTTTTAGTGTGCCAAGATGCCCAAATATTCAATATATGTATAAATATAATAATACCCTTATGGTAGTGAAACACAAAATAATACTCCTTTAGGAATGAATAACTCCACAATTCCACTTCAATGGGATGACCTCCAATATCCTTATACCAAATAAAAAACTCAATACTTTCTTGATTTATATCCTTTAAGATTATATTAATCTCCTTTATATATGCCTTTATATAAATAATAATGGATGGGTAACCTCCTAGATTTACATGTTGTTTTTCCTCAATAAGGAATATGATTAAAAATAATGTAATAAAATAAATCAAATAACATGATAAGACAAAAAAACTATTAATGCAAAAATTTGTAAAGTCAATTATGACATAGAAATGAGAGTAGTCATACATTCAAGATGTTATAGGTATAATTATGCATCCTCTATATGGGCTTATTATGACCATATAAAATGAAAATACAATTAATCTAAATTTGATAATAAAAATAAATGTGATATTATTGACATGAAATATTTTTGTGAATATATTCATGCCCACTTAGAGTAAATTGAATATTTACGATTTGTAGTTAAATAATAACAAAATAAAAAGGATAATGTTAGTACATATGAATAAAAAAATGATTCTTTTGATAATATTGATCAACCTATTATAAAAACTACCAAGTATTTATACCTCTAGTTTTGATACTATTAGTACATATACACCTTTAGATTCGGGGGAAACATAATACTTCCAATATATATTTATGACCATGCCTAACCAAATGAAACATACTTGACATTTGATAGATATGCATATTCCATCACCTATCTTTCATGATACATGATTGATCATGTAAACTATTTTAGTTTTTCATGTTAAGGTGTTACAGTTATATCAAGGTATACCGAAAGCTAACTAAGCATTACATTCAGAAGCCTTGATTTATAATTCATTAGAACACGATATTGTATCATATCCTTTACTTACAATATTTATACCTCTTAAACTTGTAGTAAATGAAGGTAAAGGAGATACAAAACAACATCTATGATATGTTCATGTGACATGTTTGGATTATGATTTCAATTACAAATTGATAACCAATTTGTTTCTAAGAAGCCTAAAAGGGTACTCCCTTGGTTGGTTTTATGATCTACCTATTCAATATTTCAAAGCATTCAATCTACTAAAAAATCAATTTATCATTTATTTTTATATAATAATTGATGAAAATATTTATCATGCACAAATTACTAAATTTAAGAAAATAACTAATGAGCATATTAGTGACTATGTATTTCTTTACAAGACTGTGTTTGATAAAATGAATAGTTACTTAGGGATAATGAAATATAGATATGTTAAAACAATTTTAATTGTATATTTACATGAGTCAAATATTTTCAATAAATTCATATCATTTTAGGAAAGTTTCCATATAATAAAATAAATAAAATTCAAAATTTTTGCTTTGAACAAGCTCAAATATGCACCTGCATCTACTTCAACTTCCACAACAAGGTTTCAAAGCAAACCATATTATAAATAAAATACAAAATATAATAAAGTTGATGTAAATATAATTTCTAATTCTATATCTAAAATTTTGAATATTATTATTTTATTAGAGCAACCAAGAAGGTAATTTTATATATTTCCATAATTGACTCATAAATTTCCACAAAAGTTACTTGAGTACAATCATATTACTCTACCTCCACCACTAGATATTGACATGATTAAACATCAAAGTAAATAATTAAATATAAATTCATATTTTGATTATCATATATGAAATGGTCATTCTACTAATATATTTTTAATCTCAAAGAACTTATTCAATATCTTATAAATAAACAATTCATTAAGCTAGGAAATTATACACAATAAAATAAGCCTCAATAGAATGAAAATGCTAAGCTGAATATTTTTAGTGATCCATTTCCAAATCATGAGAAAATTAAGGATAATTCAAAAGTACATCATACCTATAATTCATACCCACATCCTAAGAAATATGGTCATCCACTAGATGGAATTATTGGTACAATTAATCAAAATGCTCAACCATGTTCTATGATACATTTGATGATGGTGAGATAGTGGATGATGATTTTGATTTTCATGATTTAAATATACTAGCATACATTGATCAACAACACATTCATATTGTATTAGTTGATAATTGATCAAGTGAGAATGACTGTACAATGAAATTATTTCACTCATTTGGTTATACAGAAAATGACATAAAAATAACATCTAAAAGTGTCAAGTCATACTTTAGGACACATTATGTTACCTCTTTAGGTGGGTCCTACAATATTATCTACTATTTTTTTAATTAGATTATAGAATAATATATTTAAAGAGATATTATTATGCCCTTAATTACATAAGCTTCATGTTGTACCTTTTATAATACATAAATGTCCATCATACATTGATTACAACCAAGTGGTCATAGTTTTACGAATCAAATATGATTACCCTTTTCAATTTATGTTACCTCCTCCACATAATTTAACATTGCATTTCATAATCACATTTATAATTTTTTCACATATGAAAAATATCTATATGCAATCATATCATAGAAAATTTTAAGAGGGTCAAAAACAACCAAGGAAAACACGAACATTATATCTAAAAAAGTTATCAAGTAAAAAAGGTATCCATCACATGTGACATCTTATAAATTATTGATACATATAACTCAACATATTCCACAAAAATCAAAACATTTGAAAAAATATTCTACTATCCTTAATAATATTGTAAACCATTCTACATCTCCTAGAGCTACTCTTTCCACATAAGATTACATGAGTAGTGATCTCAATAGTTACATTATAACGCCTATTGCATTTTTTGATTATGAGCATATCTAGAAATTTTCATTCACAAAATGTGATACTCCCATAATGTATTATAGATTAATTTTATGAAATTCATCTTGATGGGATTATTGGTTAACACTTTGCAATTTTAAAAATTCTAAAAAATCTAAAACATTTAACTAATTTAAAAAAGATAAAATTTACTATACATAGCGTCTTAATTACCTCATTATGTTACTCTTCAAATTCTTACACATTTGATTTATTTGATAAATAGTCTAGCCCTTTGATCTTTGTGAAATTTTACCTCTTAGATCTTATTTTGCACTTTCTAGATTTAAATAGTCTAACATAGTGGCCTATCCTAAAAAAATTGCCATTTACCTTGTTTTTTTCATAATCATAATCTATAAAATTGAATTTTATATCATAGATGATATCAAACATTAAAACTCAAGATTAGTGGTCTATACTATCCTGAGTTAGTTGATTTGGTCACGTAGTATTTTTACACAACCAATTCAAAATTTGAGTAAACAAAGCCTTAATACATTCAATTTTTTGATATTACTCTGAGTCAAGTGTATAAACAATACTTTTTTCATGAAAATTATTTCTTTTTTGTGTTATATTTATAATACATGCACGTTATATGTTTTGATAGTTATACATTTTATGATATGAGCATGTAAAATCATTCCTCTGCATATCTATTTTATTTACCACATGGTTTTGATTTACATTAATATACACAATAGGGGAATATTTCTCATACTTATCCATGCCATCCTATTAATTGCTTACTTTAAAACATTGCATGAGGTAGATTGTTTAAATATATATTTTTTATTATACTTTTGAACCCATGGTTAATAATTCTCTTTTATTTTAAGTTGTAAAATTAAAAAAAAAATCAAATATTTCAAAAAATTCAAAAAAATTTAAAATAATATAAAAATACAAAATCAAGATTTGAGAATAATTATACATCTAGTTTTCATCATTGGCATATGTTATTTATCTCATCATTGGTAGATATCATAGTCTTTTTCATCTCAAATTCATTTCATTGGTATTTATGAGTGGTATGTAGGACATACAAATTTCACGTGGATCTAGATGTTGGACTTACCTTTACCCAATGGCCATGCCATGCTGGGGGAATCTTATCCAAAATTTTTAGTATTTTATAAATGTTAAAATTATATAAATTCTATATTCTGATGAGTTATACACTCTTTATAACTATCTAAATAGTATATCTATCTTACCTTATGTACATATATATGCTCTTTTATAGAATATGATCATATTAAATATACATGGCGTATAATATCTTTCTAGTTCTATGCTTCATCAATGCTATCAATTTTACATATTATATTAAACTTTTATTTATCTATTATGTATGGCCCTTGGCCTTTGTGTTTAAATAATTTCTTTAACATCTCTATGAGATATTTTTTTATAATGTGTGGCATTTGACCATGTCCATTGCATGTGGCCATTGACCCTATATTTTGTGTGACATTTGAACATGTCCCTTGTTTGTGACATTATTAATGTCCTTTGTGTGTGTCCCTTGGATTTATATGTGAAATATATGCTTATGAGACATTTGAGTATGTCCCTTCTATGTGGCCCTTGACCTTAATTTATAAATTTGCAATTTTTGTGTTTATGTTCTTGTTAAGGTTATTATGTTTGATGAGTTCCATGGTCCATATCATGCATAATTTATTTCAAACGATTCTTAAGTTCTAAAAACTACTATGAGGTCTATTGACACATTTATCTATATTTGATACTTTATGCCTTACCTTATATGTTACATATATTTTCACATATGATGACATGCATTTTGATATATGTTACATTATTTAATGACTACATATTTATAGACATGATACAATTAAATTTTATTTTGAGATGAATGAATTTAATGATAAATTCCCTCACCTCAAAAGGAGGGTATTTCAATGGGATTTTCTTACATGCGATAAGCCTTTATAAATAGAAATTAGTTTTGGGTATAAAATACAATTTCAAATAAATTAAAATGGTTCAAAATTCAATAATTAGTAAAAATTATGGGGACATATGTCATGCATAAACACTCACATTTTAAGAATAAAAAACAAATTATGAGATGTTAGGTGCATGATATAGATTCATGCACAAGATTCAAATAGAATTTAGAAATTTACTTCTACACACAATTTTTTTTTACATTTTTAACATGGGAACATGATATAGATTCATGCCATACTTTAGATGTTATTTTATATCCATAGTTATATTAGGGGCATGGATTTCATCCATTAAATTTTGATCATACATATAATAATTAAGGGATAAAGTTACAATTGAATATAAAAGTTATTTCTAATGGTTGATTCAAATAAAGTGTGTAGTGCATAAGTTGGAGATTCAACACCCTCCAAAACTATACCATGAAAATCCATTATGGATTCTAACCCATTTATATCTCAAGATTAAAAATACCAATAATGAAAATTAAGGTTTCTATGTCCCTAAATGGGTTATATTTTATTTTCATATTTGATTAAAATTAGGGATTGGTCACCCTTAATCCATGACTGATTCAATAATGGAACTAATCTCTCTAAGTGCTTCATGGGAATCATCAATTCTCCAATAATTTAAGGAAGCATCATATTAGGAAAAGTTTAAAAATAAACATTGGTTTCACACATACAAGTGTATTCCTCCCTTGTTTATTTTTTTCAAATTTTTCAAATTTCAAATGAAAAAAAAAGACTATTTCATAAGCCTTTTCAAGTCTTTCTAAGTTAAAATGTCCCACACGATTGAAGTATCCACTCAAAGGAAAAGTGTGTTATAGACACTCAGGTATATCTTTCCTTTTAATCTAGTAATTTCAATTCTAGAATAAAAGGTGGGTAAATGTAGCCAGTCAAATTTGGTCATGAATACTTTATAATGTCATTTTTGGCCCACTTTCACTTTAATTGACTTGGTCACTTAATCTATACGTATTTCACCACTTCACTCTATCCTATGTACCTATAAAAACCTATCCCTTTCTAATATGCTCTTTTACACCTAGAAAAATGTTTTTAATTTCTAATATTCTCTTTTAGCATCTATATGGATATCTTAAATCCTTAATTTCAAATGTTACGCTCTAGGACATAATTGAACAAAATGGATAATTAGTGGTAGTTGGTCTTTATCCCTATGTGTCCATTATGAAATTTACTCTAGTGATGGCTATATTTAAAATTTAGACCTCCCTTATAGGTTGCTCCATATTTTTAGGGTAGGTATCATGAAATTTTACCATTTTGGATATATTTAAATTCACATCTAAGAAAACTATTCTAACACTTGTAAATTTCAATATTGAGGGATACTTACACTGTTGTACATTGAGTAAACCTCGCTTATTCTTCAAAAAGTCTGATTCTATTAATTAAAGTATATTTTAGAAATGTCAATATTTTATTTTATCCAATTAAAATCAAATAATTATCAAGCATTCAAATCATATTTATATGCATACATGTAACAAAAATAGCACAATCACACTAAACACTCTAAGTGGGAGAACTATGTGGGATTGATTTCCCTCTTCAAAGTATTGGATAGATAGGTAAAAATAAATCATCATGGGTTGATTATGGTTATATCATACCACTACACTCCCACATTTATCTTTATAGGGTTTTATCTATTTTAATCTTTATTAAGGTTTCAACTTTAAACAAGTCATCTATTGGTCATCTACATTCATTTGAAGGCCAAATTTTTGCACATAGGTGTGTTTTAAGCAGACAAATGTGATTATGCCCTATTTTTCCTAGATATTTTTTAGAGGATAATATCAACCCATATAATATAGTTTTGTTAGTCAATCATGTCCCCTTTTGGTTAGTTATGACCTTGATCAATTATAGTCATAGTTCCTAGTGCACATGTAGGATCAGTCTAAGTTGATAATATTCAATGATATTTTAATTAGACATAGTCATCATACATGTAAATAGTAGTGAATTAATTTTTATTTTTTTATATTTATCTTCCTTTTAATCATTTTTGATTAATCTATTTTATAACTTTACCTTCATTCTACAAGTTATAATTCATTTAACAACATTTTCTTTCTTTTTATTTATTTTATTTTGATTAGAGTTAATCACAAGTTAATTATAAATTATGAAAATATAAAATAAATTTATAAATAAGTATCCAAAGTTAATTAATCTATCTTTAGTAATAATAACAAATTCAAGTTTAAATTTTTTTTAGAGATCGACCACAATATTATACATACATTATTGAATAAGAAGTTAATCACTCTAGGCCCTAATTATTATCACCCTCCTCACCATCTTCAGAAAGTAAAAGGAAAATTATTTTGGATTTATCATGGTATTAATATACATAATGATAATCATTTTTACACTTTGTGAAAAAATATTATACAACTTGCAAATAGAGGGGTTAATACATTTAGAAAAGTTTATATTTTTTCAGCAAGATCCCCTTCTCCATCTTCTTCTACTACTCATTTGATGGAGATATAAACATCCCAATGCATTCATAAAAATGAACCAATGTCAATCAAGCTTATAATGAATATGTTATATGATAAGATTTTTTTTAGTTCAAATTCTAGCATGAATAATTTATCCTAGGATGTTCCCATTATGGAACCAATAGCCACTCGATCTCTAACTAGAAAATAACCTAGAGAGAGAAAAACTCTAAATGATAAGGCACAACAAAATGCATGCATAATTAAATAAGCTTAAAAATAAGTATGGATACAAAAATTGATTCAATAATAAATATATCAATTGAAAGTTAAAGTAAATAGTATCTCATAAACAAAAACAAATAAAGGAATTTATTCAAAATTTTCACATGTTCATCAATCAAATTCAATTGATTACAAGACTTTCATATTTAATAGTGGGTGTGGAATTCATTGTTGAACATCAAGGAAAACACATAGTACTATGGATTAATCTCATAAAATAAAAAATATTTTACACAACATCTATATAAATATACAAATAATAATAATAATAATAAAATCACATCCAACTCAAGACAATACATAAACACAAACTCAAATAATGCAATATAAAATCAATAGAAATAAAATGATAAAATTAAAACCATTATATATGATGATAATAAAAACTTATTTGATAAAAATCAATTAACTTATCATATATAATTAGGTCAAAATTTAAAATATAATATAATTAATTCATTAATTTAGTAAAAATACTCTAATGCATATAAATCATCACTATCACTACTCTTATTATCTCTAAAAGTAGAGGTTTCACTATTTCCTTTGTGCCCTAGTGAATAAGATTTATATCGTCTCACATGTTTTGTAGAAAATCATAATTACACCATAGTATATACATGCTCATCTTGTAGATAACTATAACTAACTATAATATCCCTCTATATAACATTATTGATCTCAGGAGTGGACACTATTCAACTATATAGCTCTACCTATAGATCTTCCCACTCACACAAAAATATATTAAAATCTATAGTATAAAAATAAAAATTGTTAAAAGGGGTGCATGTAAACTCACAACATGGTCTATCCTCCCAATCAATCTATTGATGACTATATCAAAAGGAACATTTCATGTCAAAGTATAAATGGAAACATCTACCATAGTAGACCAATTCTCATCACCTAAATCATAGGCATAGAAAATACACATGATATTAGAAATTTATAAATAAATAAATAAGTATGCACATATACTTATGTGAGATATATAAATAATTTTACTGTCAAATATAACTAGTTGTGGAGAAACCTCACCATTTGATCAATCTCCTCTTGATCCACCACTTCCTTCATCTCTTCCTCCTTAACTAGGCACATGTCAAATAAATAAAATACAATTGGAAAGAGAATGGGTCATCTTGTTTCTATCCAAAATTGAGTGTAATGTGTATTATATCCCACATTGTCCATATCAACTACCACAAATGAAAGTTGTAGATACCCCATATGTAAAAGCATTAGATCTACATCACTCAGCCTTAAGATATCATCTACATGATGAACATGTCTAAAGGTATGATGTTTAAGGTACATCTTAATGGAATACAAATTAACGAGTAACCATCTCAAACTAAAATCTCTCTAAAACACCAGTAAACCATGTTAATGGTTAAATTTGTAACACTAATGAATTTACCAATTCACCTATTATGAAGGTTAAATTGGAGTCATAAAAATCTAATCATAGGGACCTATGACTCAAAATTAGTTTTTAGTCATGTAAATGGTATCTTAAAAGTTAAGAGAGTGTTTAAAAATAAACCAAATTCTAGGTTTCAGTTTAATATCTATTCCAAATGATCAAACAATGTCAAAAAAATGAAAAATATAAATGAACCATCATAGTTGTTAAAAACAAATTTCAACAAGATTTACTTAAAATGATATTAGAGTTTCATTAAATGTTATTAATCCTATCTGATAGAGAGAACTCATTGAAGAGGTAATCTCTTGGAGGACTAAATACTCTAATGTTTCATATCAATGATAGAAATATGTATTTTGTATGAATAATATTCTGTATTGATTTCTTATTAATCTATCCAATTAAACAAAAAGAACAAAATAATGACACAAGACAATAAAATAAATAATAATACAAAAATAAAATAATGAACACTAGTCTAAGAAAATAAAAACAAACAATGAATGGAAAATACATACTACTAATAATCTAAAGTGAAATGAAAAATGAAAAATTAAACTAGAAAGGAAATTAATTTAAAGTTAGATAAAATCTTATTAGGAAATAAACAAATGTGAATGAATAGAATACTTGATTAAAAGGTCAAAATTCAAAGTTCTATGAATTTCATAATTGATTTATAATAATTCTAAGAAGAAAACTATAGATGATATAAACTCAACAAGATGTCATAAAATGTACAAAGTATTATTAGTTATTATGGAAAATTGAAAATATGACTACACATATGACTATATTATTTTGTAGTCATCAAAAGACTAAGATATTTGGCTATATTCAGAAAATCATTTTATAAATAAAATAATCAAACTAGATATACTTAATTATATTAATCATGACACTTCACCTTTAGAGAATGTGTTTTTAGTCTTCTTGTAATTCATACTTGATCTCAGAGATATGTGACACAAGAGAAATAAAAATATGAAACTTAAACTTAAGAGATCTTGTACTTATTTGAGTTCCTCTTGTTTTTTGAATGATGTCCAATAATTTTTTTAAGCCTTCAATTTACAATTTAGTTTTGTTTTAAGTCATAACTAAATTTTAATTAACTAAAAATAAATTTCTCATTACTGTGCTAAAAATTATCTAGATTATAATAGTATTTTTTAATAATAAGTTCATAAAGTGAAATTATAATGAATCAAAGTCTTTTAATTAAATTAATAGATAGAAATAATATGTCTCTAACAGGGTGTTGGCCAACTTATAGAAACTTGGTTTATCATTAATAAAAGTTTTCATATGAATTACTTAACCAAATAATGACTAATATATAAGTAATAATCCTTAAGGTTCCATTTAAAATTATCAAACTTATTATTTAAGAATGATAAAACACAACATAATATTTCAAAATAGGTATCTTAAATATTTCTAATATAATATCTTCTGAAACTCATCTACAAATGAAATATTTATTGAAATTATTAAAAAAATCAATTTAAAGAACAAACTATGTAGATAAACAAATTATCTTTGAGTTTTCACTATAATTATTGATCCAATATGAAATCAAAATATGCATACTAAATTTAATTAATTCTAATTGAAATAGATTATCAAAGTTTACAAAATATATAACTGTTTGTTAAAAACAAATGCCTCTCAACTATTGTTATCACTTAAAACTATTATTTTTAAAAAATTATAACAACTCAAAACCTACAATAAGGTTTTATATCATAAAATTAACCATGTGACCTAAAATTTATCACTTAAGAATCAATAATATAACTAAGTGAAATTATCATTATTTTCATAGAGGTATCAAGACCAAAATGTAATATAACATATTTGCACCATCTAAAAATATGTATATCTCAACTACAATCCATCAAGCAAGTATTTATTTTAAATATTTCTCAAAATTAAAACCAATGTCAATTTTGAAATAAATCATAATTATTTCATTGTGTTGATACTTTCATCCAAAATGATAATATATCATAACATAATTTCAAAACTTGTAAAAAAAAGACCTAATAGTTCATTGCAAGATTTTAAATATACCAAATATGTTTATGCATTCAGATTTCAAACACATAATAACCTCATGTATGTGTTTTACAAAATCATCTTCATGTACAAATTAAAATTAAATTTATCTTATCTATAAATCACTGATAAAGTACAATAATGACCATAACATATTTTAAAACTTTATGTAAACTAAAATGAACACATAAATGATCCAAATAATATTAGATATATATATATAGATGTCTTAGAATTAAATGATATGAACTAGAATTAAAATATCCATTTATAAGTTGAGCATCATATCTAACATACCAACCACTTTAGAAAAGTGAATACTAGTAGAATTTCAAATTTAGAGAGATTTAACTATGTAACTGTAATCACCTAAAAATGAAACTTGAGTGCTAAGAGTGCTACTTGAGACCACCCATCCCTAGACCTATCTTAGGGCCTATTTAAACATTTATCTAGACTTTTTGTGGGCCACAGGCATCCCTAAACATCCCTAAATCAGTCCCAGGCCCTCTTCTTGACACCATGGCCCTTAGTGCCATAGGTTATACCACCTAGACACTAGTGCCATAATAGGGATAGTGGCACCACATGGCACTAATATCCCATTTTTGGTGCTATTGTCCTTTTCCCTCCTTTTTCTACCAATGGATATCTTTTCAAATCTAAGACTACTTAGGGTTAGCCTAGATATCTTGTAAGACCCACATAAGCACAAAAATAGTATATGTACATGAATTTTAGCCTTATAACCACTAGATGAAATTAGATGCAAATTAAACAAATAAACTCAGAACAAGTTGTGTATAATCAAGGTTATCAATCCTTATTCTATCCTACTTCTGTATATAACCATTTACAACATTCTTAAGCTTAGATTACTTAAGTTTCCATTATTAAGGACATTCAAAGAACTCAATCCAACATTCATACTAGAGTCATGTACACTTGTACTAGCACTTAGGTGGGGAGAATTGCATTGGATTTGATCCCTCTTCAGAGTATTGGTATGTAGGTAACTCTCATCACAATGAGGTGTTGAGGATGTCCAACCTACCCTACTAACCAACACACTTTACTACTTATGTCAACTAGATGCCCTAACAACATGGAGGATTAGGGTTTTCACATAAAATTAGTCAAAATAAGTCATCTACAGTGATTCAAAACTCATGCACATATAAATAGACTTGGTATACCCAAACATAGGTTCACTTAGAAGCTTAGAATAAATTTACACAAATGACACTACCACCAAAATAGGGAGACTAGCACCACATGGTGCTATTGTCTAATTAGGGTGATACTATCTAAGAAGGGATTTGACACCTAGATCATATCTATGACACTAATATTAACCTATGTATCAGTTTTTAGCCTCCAACTCTCCCATATTAGTCATTTTCCATCTAAGTAGTTATTCACATTATTTATTACTTTTTTTAGAAGGGTCAAATTAAGTCAAATCCATTATAGATAAATAGATATATTTATTGCATATTTCTACCCTAATTTACTATACTCATCACCATTAACAAACTAGGATTTACATTCAATAAGTCCTCAATAGTTAAAAAATTAGGTGAACCTGACTTATTTTGAATACTACTTTAGAATCCTGGTTTCATCCTAGGGTTTGCCTTCTCCACTTTTGTGTAATAAATTAGGGTTTATTAAATTATATTTTTTCTTGATTTTTCACAACATAATTGATCCATATCAGTCCTCTATTAGATTTTCATTGATTAAATATTTCAAAATTTTGTCTCAAACCCTCCAAACCCTAGATGTGCATACTAGGTCCTAAAACACTCAAAAAATAGACTTTACAGTTTTAAATAAAATTATGTTTTATTTTGTATAAATTGGGATAAATATTTACTATATTTTCACATATACCTATGTTAGATTACATTCTACCTATTGTGTGCTTATTATTCATTGTTTACATTATCTTATTTGGCAATTTTAAAATGACATCTAATAAGTCTCTTACTGCTAACCCAATTAATCTATTTCTAAAATTTTCACATAATTATACAAATGAATGGAAATTTTTTCAAGATTATACACTAGATAATGATACTGATTTCATTTATAATTATGATTATGATTATTGTTTTAATTATTACTATGATCATGATAATGAAAGTTTTGATGAGAATAGATTAGATGCATTTTCTTCTCTTTGTCCTCTCTCTTCTCCTACTTTTCAAAATCAAACCAATAATATAAGGCCAAAAGAACCCATTGATGGTAGTGATTTGTTTCAATGTGATCCTAGTTTTTCAACCACTTTTGCTACATCCTTATTCAAATTAAAACAATACGATAACAATAAAATCAATTTACCATTGCATAGTTCAAGTAACATTATACATGATGTTCCTAGCATAGAAAATCAAAATGCACATTCTTTACCCTTACCAATTCATTTTGAAAAAACATGTACAAATGATATTTCACCTTTTATCGATGCATAAACTAAAGTGGATGAGATTATTTTATCACCTTATTTTACATTTGAAGCTCAACATAATAATTATATTTAAAATGTAGATAATTCAAATATCTCTAACTCTTATCTTATATGTCATAATGTGTCAAATGAAAACATGATTTCTACTTATTTCATCCTTGACTCCAAGATTGAAAATATGATCATACGTGTATTCCGCTCATAGCTACTAAAGACATGCATTGAAATGCACCTAAAAATGAGGATATATTACATAGTAATAAAAATTTAAAATCTTCTCCTACTCTCTCTCTCAGTGAACATGCAAGTAATACTTCTAATCTTACTTCTACAAGTGAATTGAAACCTAATTTTGATGAACCTTGGAATAACAATGATTACTATGATTTTGGTAAAGAAGACATTGATACTAAACCTTCTAGTTCTCTCCTTACTTCATCTATTTATCATTTTCAAAATGAAACTAGTTCAAATGTTAAAATACACACACACACACTTATTCTTATGTTCATAGTTTACATAACTTACATTCACATGATAATAATGTATCTTCTAGTCAATTAACATGTGATACTTCTTTGTAAATTAACAAAATAAGATATACCAATAAATCTCCCTTAACCCTTGCCCCCCACTGTAGATCTTATTTTTCAAACTAACCTCCACAAGGGTGATAGCCTATTTCCTTCTCACTAGGTCCAAACTATCACTCCTCTAAATGTTATAGAGAATAAACCAATCCTCCTTAAGAAAAGCCCCAGAGGTATTATACCAATGGATAAGATTAATAACAAAATTCAAGAGTCAAATAAACCACTTGATGATGATAATATACCTTCACAAGAAGTAATCTGATTTATGCATGTTGTGGGTGCTTTACAATAAAAAGTACATGATATCACAATGGAAAGTAAAGCATACCACTCTTGGGCTGATTCCAATCCCATATATGGAAATCCTATTCCCTAATGAATATTCACTAAAAAGTTTCACCCAATTTTTAAATACCAATGTTACTAAAATTTAATGGTCATGGAGACCCAAAATTTCACCTTCAGGCTTATGGGAAATCCATGGAATATGTCACTAACAATTTTACTATACTAAAGTTATTTCCAAAGTATCTATAAGGTGATGAATTAAATTGGTTACTCATGCAATAGATAGTGGTTCACTACACACATATGATGAGTTAGAATAAATTTATCTAAGACACTCCATACAAAATAAGGGACCTCATATCACATATGAGAGGTTGCCTTCACTAAACTAGGTGAGATAAAACTAGTAACTGAGTACATTCTATGATTCAAGTCATGTATGCATCAGTTTATTTACTAGTCAATAGATTTAGAGGTGAAATACATCTTTATTATAGATCTCATTTTTAATCTTAAGGATAAATTATTATATTGGACATCAAAATCATTATGATATCTATGTAACAAAGCTATGGCTTTAGAGAAAGAGTTGGGACTAGTTGCTACACATTCAGAGCCATATTTGATGAGTCCACACTATGACTCATTATAAACATGATATTTCATCTTTCACATCCATAAATATTCCATTTTATTTGATCATTTAATGTATTCTTAGGGTCTATAACTATCATAAGGTAGAAGATAAATTCTTTTGTCTTTATAAGATTATGTGAGTCTAAGCTAGCATTTTTTTATATAATGTTCTAACTGTTTGCATGTTTAGTCCTCTATTTTTGATATGTACAAGTATTATAACATATAAATAAGAGTTTTTATATAATCTAATAAATATAATGAATTTATTTTATCACAAAATCACCATTTTAGTGAATCTTTAGACTTTTATAGGCATTCTACAAACTTTAACAGACAAGTACAGATTATGATAGTTAATCTATGGATTTTGATAGTTAAGCTATGAACTTCTACAGATCATTATGGACTCATCCACAACATGTTCCAAGGAATTATATAAGTTATTTCATCTATTCCATGATGATTTAGGACTCCTCTATATACTTTCTATTTTTACATTTATTTATATATTGACTTCTATTTATGTGTAGCTTTTTATTTATAGAAGCTAATAGATATAGGTTACAACTTTAGATAAGATGATATGCATAAATTGTATATAAGATTTGGTAACCAGATATGGTTGAAAGAAGTATTTGAAAATACCATGAGGATCTCCCCAACCATGTGTGGATATTTTTGTAACACTCTTCTCTATTTTGGCTATATAAACCTATCTATATGAATATCTTCTTGTTTTAATTAGTTAAGTTGTTACCTAGTATTTAGGATAGTTAGTTTATTTTGTATCCAATAAAAGGAAGACCCTTTCTCAATAATTTTCATTTTGAATACAAGAATATTTTTTGGTAGAGAATACTCTTTCATTTCTATGCATTAGTCAAGATATCTTTCTATGGGCTGAATTGTTTTGATCATGAATCCATGGGTGAGTAAGTGCCAACTCCCTAAGGAGATAGGATGAGTGTACTTTTGGTATTTATAATTTTTTTCTTATTTATTTTTAATTATAATTTTTATGATTATATTGATAACTTGGAGGTCAAAATAGACTATTAATGTTATTAGAATTTATTCCAAGAACAATTAAAAATGATAAAAATGAGTACAAAAATTAATGAAAGAAATAAATAATATTACATCTCATGGAGAAAACCAAAAATAAGACAAATATTTTAAATTAGGAAAGTAAATGTAGGAGAAAAATCCACATGATCTTATTATAAGGCTTACTACCAAAATATCCACAAGTACAGAATTGAATCAAGAGCACAAGAGAAGAAGAAAGACAACTAGAGATTCTAGTAAGGAAAAGAAGAGAGGAAGGGATATTTTATAAATTCATAAGATAAAAATGGGAGTTACATATAAGTTCATTATGACCTTACAATCCCTCCAAGTATGTGTCACTTGTGTCTCAATCCCTTACAAAGAGAGAGAAGTGTGGACCATGTGGGGAAGGGAGAGTTACATGCAAATAAATCTAAATCCATCAAGTGGATTAGGGAGGTGAGTGACACCTCATAAACGTAATAATAAAATTCATTTACAAATATAATAAATTTGCACATAAATTAGACTTATAATAAGCCTAATAGTCTATAAGAAGGACCCAAATTAAAATTAACTCTTCAACACTTCCTCTTAAGATTAAATTGGGGTTATAAAAGTAGAGAAATATATTTTAAAAATAATAATGGAGTTGAAATTACATAATAATCCCCCTTAATAGAAACTTCCTTCAATACAAAATATATTGAGAAAAGATAGAAGAAAAAGTGCCAACAAAAGTCATAAGGAAGAAAGTGTGATCACCAAGAATCTCCAAGAATCCTTTTCAGATAAGGTGGTCAATCTAACATGGAATAAAAGACAACCAAAAGAAGTAATGATCTACAAAACCCTATAGAACAAGAAAGCTAACATCAATTTTAAAGTTAAGTAACCAATATACCAAAAAAATAATAATGCCAAAAATATGATCTATATACTTAATGTAATAAAAGTAGATGTCCAACAAGGCAAATTTGAGCAAATAAAACTTCCATCATAAAATGCATAAACTTGCATAAAAATAAGTTAATCACAAAATCTCTAAATAAATCATATATCCTTTGCAATAAAAATCAAGGAAAGCATACAAGATTTGAGTTAATATAAATGGAGACAAAGAATATGTGTCACTTGCAAAAGATATTCTACATGAAGTGTTAAAAGAATTATTGCAAGAAGACATATTAAAGTCTCTAGAAGATCCATCATTTTTAGGAATCTAAACAATTTTACCTTTAGAGGTAGGAGATTTAGTCATTTTTTAAAAATATAATGTATCGTGCATGGATTTACCACAAGATTTACATATGTGCAATTTCCAAATTTAGATATGTGATGCCCATTTTTTACATAATGCACACAAGGTTTAATATTTTTAACTAAAACATGAGCATTAGAAATAGTATAATAAAAAAAGTTCCATTATAAATCTTTCAATGAGGAGGATGATAAAATTTTGAATGTGAATTAGAACAATTTGAATCATGTGAAGCATAAAAAACAATACCTTTAAAATTTGAAATAAAATCAAGAAAAATAATTTCAAGAATACTTTCTTGAAACTTACCAAGTACACCATCTGAATAGCCCATATTTTTCTTGATTTTTAAGCTAGGATTGATAGGAGTGTGTACATGAGTTTGATTTTGTTTAAAATCAAAATGAGATTAATCAACATTAGATCTATAAATATTAGCAAAAGATGTAAATTTAGCATTAAGATCATTAATATATGATTGCATTTTCTATGCATGAGCATTAAAGGAGTTTTGTAAAACAAGAATTGTAGCATTTTGACTTGAAATTTCATGTTTTAGTGTAATAATTTCATAATTGTTCAAATCAATTTAATGTAAATTTTTTTTTAATACTAAAAATATATATAATTTTAATCTTATTGAATCAATTAAATAATTTTTTAAGATTTTTTTTAAATAGATATGTACTTGAAAATGTATGCCAAATGTTCTTACCAGAAATAATAATACAACAAGTACTATTAAATTAAATATTTGAAAAGTTATTATAAAATAAAAAACACTATAATTAATTAAGTGTTTAAATAAAATAATCCAAAAACAAATTTTCAAAAATTTAATGTCACATGTAAAAAAGCATTACCATAACTTCTCTTTAAAAAAAAAACAAAAAAAACAAAAAAAAACTTAACTTTTTGTTTTTATTTTGATTATAAATTACACAAGAATTAATAAAACAATAATTAACACCTCATAATTAACATCTCATACAAGACAAAAGGTGGAATGTGACTTTTGCTTTGATTTTGATTTAAAAAAAAAAACCTTTAAAACTCAATGCCACATGTAAGATTTAAATTTGTTTAAAAAAAGGTATTTAAATACTATTTAAATATTTTGTTTAACCTTTATAATAATTAAAAATTAAAATCTTTAGATTTTGTTTGCATCAAAAAGGTATTGTCAGAGCAAACTTTTAATTTACAACTAAAAGTAAAGTACAAAATGAAAAATATTCCTCCTTTTTTATTTTATATGAGTATAACATAAAATATTGAATTCCAATGATAGATTAAAACCAAGAATTTAAATATCATAAATAAATTAAGAAATCTTTCATTTTACTTATTCAAACCAAAAAATAAGTATTTGATAATTTCCAAATATTACGTAAGGAAAAAAAATAGTTTGATTTCTTTAGTTTGTATTAATTGAGATTGACACATTATACTTATATGTTATAAATGAAAGAGATTGGAAAGGTGTTAAATAAAAATTTGAAAAATTCAAAATCACCATGAAAAATAATGTTTAGATGCAGAAGGAATATCATTCATTTTTATACATAAAGAATCATTCATATGCTAAGAATGTCTTCACTAATAGAAATAATTATTAAAGACTTAGAAAAATGTAAAACATTTGGAAAAACAAATTGAATAGATAAGTCAAATTTATATAACATATTACCAACATTATACAAACATAAAGGCAATATGAAAAGACACAAAAAAAATAAAAGG
Organism: Torreya grandis; assembly: GCA_037957365.1. Lineage (NCBI taxonomy): Eukaryota > Viridiplantae > Streptophyta > Pinopsida > Cupressales > Taxaceae > Torreya > Torreya grandis. The sequence continues at coordinate 149,079 of JARHVA010009179.1, forward strand.
ATGAAAGCAAGATTAAAGACAAAAAAGATGCATATCAATACGTAAAAAGGAGAAGATGATGCAAATTGAGAAAACTAATAACTGCTAACAAAGGAAATAAAGTAGAAAGGAATAATGATTGAATAGAAAACATGAGGACTATAAATCTGAATTAGCTAATAGATTATATATAGCTGCACCAAAGAGAAAATAAGAATGAATTTAGATGCACCAAAACACAAATAGGCACAAGCAAGGAGGACATTGCACATGAAGTAAAAAAATTACACCATGCTAAAGTAGATAACAAGGACTTTACTTGAAGTTTTAAGGGAAAAAATGATGCACCATAATAAAGGTGACACCTAGATTAAAATCCATAATATTCATTGGTAGAACATAAAATAATGTTACCTAAAAGGAAGACTATGTAGAGATTTAAACTTAAAAAAAACCAAGCAAAGAGAGAAACTAGATAAAACTCAACAGTCTACAAAATATTCATGAAAAAAAACATAAAAAAATGTTTTTCTTCCACCTTTAAACTTGTACAAGCTCAAAATTCAATTATTAACCAATTATAACTCTGATACCATATTAGGATTTATGCCAAGAACATTTAATAATGATAAAAAAGAATGCAAAAATTAATGAAATTAAGAAACAATATTACCTATCATGGGACAAACCAAAAATGAGACAAAGATTTTAAAGTGGGAAACCAAATGTATCATATAAAAACCCATGTCATTTTATTAGAAGACTTGTTACCAAAATATCCACAAGTACAAAATTGAATCTAGAGTACAAGAGAAGAATAAAGAGAGCTAGAGATTATAGTGAGGAAAATAAAAGAGGAAGGGATATTTTATAGATCCAGAAGAAAAAAATGGGAGTTACATAGAACCCCATTATGACCTTACAAGCCTTCTAAGTGTGTGCCACTTATATCCTAATCTCTTACAAAGAGAGGAAAGTGTGTGTCATGTGAGGAAGCAAGAGGCACATGCAAATAACTCTAAATACAACAAGTGGATTAGGGAGGTGAGTTACAACTCATAAAGGTAGGAATAAAATTCATTTAAAAATATAATAAATGTACACACAAATCCTAATTAATTTAAATATATTAATTAATAAATCTAGATGAATCTTCCTTTACAAAAATCAAACTAGATGAATCTTCTTTTACAAAAATCAAACTTTCAAATAGTGAAGAGCCAAAAGACCTTTAAATATCTCCTTCTCTAAATATAAATATATTTACAATGGGAGAAAATATAGATCATGCATAAAACCCTCACAATAATCTTCCTAAGAGACTTTATCTTACCCCATAGTCTTTGAGAATGATGATTGAACAATAATTAAAAACATTTTCCCATCTAATATACCTACCTTTAGAAGTATATCCACTAAATACCTAGACCAATTAATTTTTGAGTTTAAAGTTCTATGCCAAACCTATGATTACACTTTAGATAATCCAAATTTGAAACTCATTACCTATACTTTGAAGGAAGGAGAAATGAGGTGGTTTATGGTCCTAGTAGGAAAATCTATCAGCACTTGGAGAGAAATGGAAATAATATTCTTGAATAAATACCAAGATTAATATAGGGTTAAGGATATAAATTAATAATTCCTTAAGATAAAATAGAATGAAGATGAGAACCTTGAAGATTATCTAGACTAGTTTGCTTTTACCCATAAGAGGTGTGGATATGAGCTATATGAGGAAGTGATCAAAAATATTTTCCTTAAAGGATTGGATGATTCCTCCAAGGATTATTTGAATCTCATGAAGAATTGAGATATTACCAAACTATACTTCCAAGAGATTACATAATTATGTATCAACTACTCTAGGACAAAACCTAGTAGAAGGAGAGGTAAACTATGGAAATCTAGTGATGTAATCTAACTCATGAAGGAACTAGCAAATTTCAAAATAGATATACTAGTTTAAATAAACACAATATTATATGGAATGAAATATAAATGTAAATATAAATCTAACACTAAAATACTATAAATCTATTATCTAAAGTGTAGATTAAAACATGTACTCAAATATCATCATCTAAGTAAAATATAAATCTATGGAATATGTGATGCTCAAGATCATGATACAAGAAATTGTAGTCACCTTCCTACTCTTAATAACCACATAAAACAAAATATATAGACCATATAAGTATTAAAATATGTAAAAAGGCAAGTAAATTCCTTCCTATAAAATAAACCACAATAGTTTATATCAAGGATTCCTTTTACATAATGGCATGCACCTCCACAAGTTTGGGTGATACCACCTCAATGGGGTAACTAGTAATCGATACCACAACCATGGATAATTCCCCAACCTATTCAAAAAACTTGGATGCCCCAAGCTCATTAGAAACCATGGGTAAATAAACATTAGAACCTTGGACCAAACTATAATCAACAACAAATAAGGTTTCCTTAATAGCAAGTATTGATGGCTCCTCTGAGAATTCAAGCACCCCTATAGAATAAGTAAACCAACATCAACTATGTACCCAAATAGTAGAAAATCCAAATAATAGGTAGGTTTATGTAAATGAATAAGGTGAAACCATAGTAGTAGGTGTTATTGAATGTGTATACATATATCTTAGGTTAGGAAAAACATTACAAAAACCTTAGATTATCATCATATAAATGCCTCATGAAAAATCAAGTCAACAGACTCAACTAATGAAATAAGAAGAGTTAGAAGAGAAACTTGTAAAAATAAATGAAGTCACCACAACTCCTCCACCTATTCCCTTTCCATAATGATTGAAGGAAGTGGAAGACAAAAGGGAATCTGAATTGATTTAGGAACATAGAAAACTCAATATAAGAAATCCATTATTACAAGCCATTAGGGACATTCCATAACTCAATCAAGTGATAAAAAATTTGTGCATTAAGACACCTAGTAGGAAAAGACAATATCCAAAGACTATAAAGGCATATGACAAGCTTACTGATTTATTAGTAGGTAAGCTACTTTTACCCAAGTATGGGGACATATAGAGTCCTATCATTCTTATAATGATTGGAAAGAAAGATATACCAAATGTATTGGTGGATTTATGAGTTGATATTAATGTAATGACTACTGACACTATGCAAAATCTCTTTCTAATAAAAATGCAACCCACCACCATAAGCTTACAAATGGCAGATCATTCTACTGCTAAATTAGAGGGCATCATTGAGGATATAACATTGACTATAGAAAAATAGGAGTACCCCATTGATTTTATTATTCTCTAACCTAAAAATAAATAATTTAGATACCCATTGATCCTAGGAAGGCCATAGTTATCAATAGTGGCAACTCTGATTGATTACAAATAAGGAGATATGACCATCTCAAATGGTTTTAAAGCAAAGTGTAATTCTTTATATCCACTTGCACAAACCATATATCAATCTTGTAAAATAGTTATGGGTAGATCAACCTGAAGAAAAACAAGATAATATCTCCTCTTTAGCTATGGTCATAATCACATATCATGTGGAATAAATAGAGAATGAGTTAACAAGTATCAAAAATGCTACAAACTTCAACAGTCTAGTTATGGACCTTGTCAGTCTAACTACAAAATTTGATAGAGGATACTATAATGATAACACTTCCTATCCTTCTAAACATCCATCATTTCCCACCTCTTCTAGCATTATGTATGACCATAGAGACATATAATGAAGTGTTATGTAATGGGTACATGAAGATCAAAATACTTTTTTTGATAGCCTTTTGTTTTCCTCTAGTTAGACCGATTTATCTAGGAGATAAATTATTCAAATATGTTTTCACATTCCATATTTTATTTCCATATCCTTGTTATCTCAAATCTTTACTGAGTAAATTCAAACAAATATATTCTTCTCATATAGGCACTAAGCAAAGAACATCAGTACTAGGGAAGTTACTCAACATAAATAAGTAGTTGATAGAAGATCAAGAAGTAAAGGTGTTTGATGTAATTTAAGAACATACTAAAGATTTTTCTTGGGAATATAAAGACATGAGGGGAATCCACCCAAGTGTATGCACCCACCATATTTACATAAAAAATATTAAACTAGTCAATCAACCTTAGAGAAGAATTAACCCCACTTTAAGAAACATTATGACAAATGAGATAGAAAAGTTGCTAGAAGTGGGATTCATTTATCCTATTTATGATAGCCAATGGGTCTCTCCCTTGGTTATTTTTCCTAATAAAAATGGTAAATGGAGAGAATTTATATACTATAGGGAAATGAATAAAGTAATAATGAAATATTATTTTCCTTTACCATTTATTGACCAAGTACTTGACAACTTGGTAGGGAAAATAAATTCTCTTTCTTAGATGGTTTTAGTGGGTACAATAAAATACAAGTGGGACCTAAATATCAGGATAAAACAACCTTCACTTTTCCATGGGGAATATTTGCATACAGGGTATTGCCCTTTGGTTTGTACAATTGACCTGCTACCTTCCAATGAGCAATCTTAGTCATATTTTTAGATTTAACCAATGATTGTATGGAAATATACATGGATGATTTTATCATTCATGGAGAAACCTTTGATGAAATCATAAATAATATAATCAAAGTAATAAAAATTTATGAATAACATTGTCTATCTTTGAGTCATGAAAAATGTCTAATCATGGCAGAGGAAGGAATAGTTTTAGGACATCATATTTCTAAAAAATGAATCTAGGTGGATCAAAATAAAATTGAATTAATTTAAAACTTACCTACCCATCAAAACTAGACTGATATCAAAATATTCTTAGGCCATGTAGGATATTATAAAATATTTATAGAATATTTCAACAAAATTGTTGCTCCAATGTTTGCATTGCTGACAAAAGAAAGTGAGTTTATTTGGAGTCTAGATTGATAACAAACATTTGAGACTATTAAGGAGAAAATCAATTCTAACCCAATCCTAAGAGGATCTAATTGGTCATATACCTTCCATATTTACACTAATGCATCTAATCATGCTATGGAGGAAATTTTAGGATAAAAGGATGAAGAAGGACATATGTACATTATATATTATATTAGTAAGAACTTGATTCCTACTAAGAGAAGCTAAAAAACTACTGAGAAATAATTCATTGATGTGATTTATGTCATAAAAAAAATTGGACACTATATCATTGGTTACAGAATATTTTTATATATTGATCATGTAACTATCAAATATTTGATGAACAAATCAATGGTAGGAGGAAGAATTTTAAGATGGTTATTACTGTTACAGAAATTTGACATAACAATCATTGATAAACCTAGTAAGTTCAATGTGGTTACTAATTTTATTTCTATATTGAGCAATGCAGATGAAGAAGAACCTGTAGAAGAAAATTTTCTAGATGAGAAACTATTTTATATTATAACATAATCACCTTGTTTTATAGATATAACAAACTTTTTGGCTATAGGTAAATTTCCCTTTCAGTTCACTAGGAAATAAAAGAAACATTTGATTAAAGCAAGTACTTATTTTAAATGGATTGATGGTATATTTATTAAATATGGAACTAATCATATCTTTCATAGTTGTGTGAAAGAGAATGAAATGTATGACATCATTCATGCTTACCATGATGAACCTAGTGGAGGACACTACTCAGTTAAGAGGAAAGTGCATTATATTCTTCGAGCTATCTACTACTCACCAACTCTTTATAAGTAAATAAATAGGTACATATGGAAATGTGATCCATTCTATAGAATCGGTAGACCTACACTATCTTCTAAAATGTCCCTTCATCCTAAAGTAGTTTTATAAACCTTTGAAAAGTGGGGCATGGATTTTGTTGGACACATAGATCCACCTTCTCAAGGGAATGAGTATTTGCTAGTATGTATAGAATATGTGACCCAATGGGAAAAAATAAAAAATATTCCATTTGTAAGAGAAGATGTATTAGTATATTTTTTATACTTTAGGATCATGCAAAGATTTGGAGCACCTACAGGGATAGCGTCTGATCAGGGATCCCAGTTCATATCCAAAATGATTCAAGCATTCATAGAGATCTATGAAGTCAACTATAGGAATTATTATCCATACCACACAAAATAAAATGGATAAGTATAAGTTACCAATAGATAATTAGATAATATTCTTACCAAGATAGTTAGTAATAGTAGGAAAAAGTGGGCAACCAATCTTTTAGAGGCCATATGGGAATACAACACAACGTAGAAGACCACTACTAGTTTTTCACCATATGAATTGGTATTTGTTAATAAACACCTATTTTTAATTAATTTTGAAATGAAAACTCTTAAGAGTGCACTAAAAGTAGGTATTGAATTGGATGAATCATAGAGAGAGACAATTTTACCACTAAATGAGCTGGATGAAATGAGAGCAAAAACTTTACAATAGATAGAGATGGTGTAGTACCAAATAAAACTATGGAATTATTTTCACATCAAGGAAAGATAGTTTAAATAATGAGACTAGGAACTTTTGTATGATTCTAAGTAACATTACTTAAAAGGCAAGTTGATAACTAGATGGTTAGGACTGTTTTAGATTAAAAAAGATTTTTTATAATGGTTTAGTATAATTATTGACTATAGATGGTAATTAGAAGACACTCCTAGTCAATGGACATAGGTTGAAATTATACTAGAAGAATTATAGTAAAGAAAAATTCGTCCACTTGGTATAAAATGAGTTTAGCCTCATTAAAGAACTCAAAGCTTCTATGACAACTGATCCTTGAAGATAAGTTGGTCTTAATAAAGGAAAGGAATTCACCTCTTCTCTAAAAATTTAAAAGATAAAAAAAATAAAAAAATGTAAAAAATAATAATTTTCAACAATAAAAATCCTTAGGGGTGTTGTTGACAATCATAACCAGAAAACTATCTTGCTGACTGATCATGTAATACAAAATGAGCCTTGACCAAAAAACCAGCAAATGGTTAGTCAAGGGAAAAAATTCAAATAAAAAAATAGAAAAGTGAGTTAAAAAATTTAGGATTAATCATCATTTATGATAGATTTTCCTTGTTCCTAAAGTAATAAACATTTATGTTGTCTTATTTTGTACCATTATTGAAACTAATCCATGTAATTTCCTTTTGTTAAAATAGGTAATGAAAGACAAGCAAGGAAAAAATAATGAGTTTTAGAGGTATAGTATTTATTCTTTTACTAAGGGTTAGCTTTTAAGTTTCTAAGTCTACAATTATATGATCAATCTTTAGCAAGTCTCCATAGTTTTTATGAGAAGGATGTGGACCTACTACTAGGATATTCCCATGTCAGTAGGGAATATTTTCAAAAATTTACCTTTTGATACTTGACTAAAAGCTATAGAATCTATCCTGTCAAGTAAAGTGCACTTCCATGATGACTTTATCTTTGTCATCACATCATAACTCATGTGGATAAATAATTGATATAAATATTGGTAGTGTGATGATTACAAATGCATAAAAAGTTAATAATGATTCATCATTATTATTTTATGACATGATAAGTTTGAATTTTCATCATCATATCACATGCTTGGAGAGCTTCAGACTTCATCCATAAGTAAGATAAAAAGGGTACCATTGATACCAAAATGCATTGCTAGAACCCAACAAAGTACCATTTTCATTCCTGATTAGAGTTGTAAATTATTGTGATTTGTGAGACTTGAAAAATTTAGAATGGGATAGAAAAAGAAGTCTGAGCCCAAATCCATAAAAGGACTCTTAGGAGATGAGCATGCAAAAAATGTGTTTTAAATTGCAATATGGTCCAATTTTTTGATGAAATTATAGAGGTTTGATGAAACCCTTGTCACATATTTTATTTTCCACTTGAAGACATATTTTTCCACTATCAAAGGCATAAATATTATGTTCTCTAGCTAGGTTATTAATGAATTATTTAGGATTTCGGATGAAGGAGCTAGGGTCATAGGAAGATATTATTTTAATGACCTCATCCACATTTTCCATGGTGAAGTATCACTAGTGATAGAGTGTGTTTAAGACATCAATGAAAAGATTAAAAGAAGTAGTAGAGACACCTTACCATAACTATGGATGTTTGTATCTTTTTGGCTCATTAAATATCTTATTTTTGATGGGAAGTGTAGTGTTTTGAGTTGTGTTGTAATGAGGATGTTGATTCACTTAAGGTATGGAATGAAACACCCTCAACATAGAATCAATTGACCTTCATTTTTATTAGGGTTTATACAAGTAATGAGCATGAGGTACCCTAGAAATCCATCCTCTATCTGCCATCATAGACTTATTCAATTAATAATCTAACATGATTTTCTTAATAAAGAACATGGAACAAAAGAATGGATAGATTTCCATGAGAGAAAGAAGAGGAAATACCTACAGATTGCCAATAGCATACCATGATAACATTTTGCTTCTAGTTTTAGGGTTCCACCAAAGGTCTCTTCCTCCAAAGTGTCTACTCTCAAATCAGTTAAAATTATAAGGTCATCCTTTAGGTATATTGAACCTAGTCCTATAATTCCCCTCAAAGTGGTTATACCACCAGAGCCAAAAAGATTAAGACTTAGATCCTCAATAATAAACCCTAAACCATATTTTTAGCCTACTTTTGTATAGGACCCCATTCATATCATAGAGGATGAGTCTATTATAGACCCTATTCAATAGTTACCACCTAAGGATGCCTCACATGAATGAACTATTCTTATCATTCAAAATAGAAGAAGAAAGTTTATATTGACTACTGATGATGATGAAGTAATTACTGAAGAAACCTTTGATAGCCTATGGCAGGAACCCACTACCAATGTAGCATAAGATAAAGAGGAAGTGGACTCATTTTCCATATGATGCTTTTAAAGAAACTACTCATTTTATTACCTCAACAAAACCATTGATTGGTAAAGGTAAAGCTCCTATGATTGATGAAGAAGCCCAACCATCAAAAGAGATAGAAGATGTAAAACTGCATCATGCCTTGGCATTGTCCCATCTAGAGGATACAGTCAAATAGAATGTAGATGATGTTACTCATTTAATATATTTAGTTTAGTGTAATGATTTTGTTATTTCTCTTTTGTTACAAAAAAAAACAAAATTCAAACTCAGTCTTTTGAGAATGGTGAATAGATAGCATCCTTGCATAAGAAGTTCAATGAATTTGAGAATGAAATTATTGATCTATGGAATTATACCAAGAAACTTGAAGAAGATAATGTGTCCTATAGAATAAATATCCTTAAATTTGAATAGGATAATATGAATTTAAAATCAAAATTAACCTCCAGTTCTTGTACTATGCCTCCCAAACCTATGGTAGAACAAGGTTATCAAACCATTATATCCTACCCTGATGTCAAAACTCATTGGGAACAAAATTATTTTAAGATTAGATAATTAAAGGAAAAAAACTAAATTTTTAATAAGGAGAAACAAAAGTTACAAGTATACCTTATATAAGCATAGTAATAAGAATAAAAGTCCAAGAAAACTATACCATTATATCATCTTGGTGAAAATATTTTATATTTTAGGAGTCCATCTCCCTCCTATAGTTTATTCTTGCATGAACAATTTTTTAGATTGTAGTTACTCAAAATATCTTATGGATTGTCACATGAGATTAACACAAGTTAAGAGTTCCTTATAATTTATCAAAAAAGTACTCTTAATAAATAAGCTTTATTGTGTGAATTATATCTATGTGATATTATTTTGGAAAACACTAAAGATTTATTGGTCAATATATTTATTGGTGAGTTAAAGCTAACAGCCCTTCTCTCCACCTAAAAAAATCAAATATCTTGGTATGATATATATAATTATCATGTGATTACTACAAGAGATATTGGACTCTACATTAGACCTCAATTTGGTAATGCATGACAGGTATTGGAAAAATTAAAAATATTCTATTTTCAACATTATAAAATTCATGTTCACTATCTTCATGCTATATAAGATGGTATTATTAAATTTGAATTATTTGTTCAACATTTCTTTGATCAAGTTGTAACTACTTGTAATCAATGCTGGAATCTATTGATAGTCCCTTTGAAAAGGAGAGAAGTTCTCTCTCTCTCTCTCTCTTATTAATGTAATATGGACCCTTAAGAGAACTAAGGCCATTACTCAAATAATTACCTATCTACTTTAAGAAGGTAGATAGAAATTCTAGATTGGGATGGGATTAAAACCACCTCTATTGATTTATCCCATGTCTCCATAGCAAAACACAAGGCCATAGTCTAAGGAATAATTTGCACTTTGGCTTCACTTTGTTAATAGAGATATGGGATTCACTCCTCCTAATGAGAAAATATTATAATATTTTTACTCCATCTATCTTATTAGCCTCAAATTGGAGCACATAATCCACACTTATGAAGATAGTTTGCAATGCGACTTGTAAAAGGTAAGGTGTGGGGGAAATGATGAATCAACACTATGACTCATTATAACCATAATATATCATCCTTCACAACCATTAATATGCCATTTTTTTTAGCATTGCATGTAGTCTTAGGGTTTATAACTAGCCTAAAGTAGAAGATAAATGCTTTTGTCTCTATAAGCTTATGTGAGTCTGAGTTAACATTATTTACATAATGTTCTAACTATTTGCATGTTTAGTCCTCCATTTTTTGATATGTACAGGTATTAGAGAATCTAAATAAGAGTTTTGATATGATATCATGAAGATAAGGAAGTGAATTGATCATGAACTCATCATTTGAGTGGAGTTATGAACTTTGCTAGGCATTCTATGGACCTTGACAGACAACTATGGATTACGACAGTCAAGCTACGTATTTTGATAGTCATGCTACGGACTTCTATAGATCACTACAAACTCATCCATAGCATGTACCAAGGCATTCCATAAGTTATTTAAGCTATTCCATGATGATACAATACTCCTATAGATACTTTTTTATTTTTACATATGTCTATAAATAGAATTGTATTTATGTGTATCTTTCCATTTATAAAAGCTAGTAGATATAGGTTGCAACTTTAGATAAGATGATATGCATACATTATTTATAAGATTTGGTAACTAGATATGGTTGGAAGAATTAGTTACAAATACCATAAGGATCTTCCCAATTGCATGTAGATATTCTTGTAATGATCTTCTCTATTTTGGCCATATAAACCAATCTATATGAATATCCTCTTATTTTAGTTAGTTAAGTTGTTACCTAATATTTAGGACAATTAGTTTTTTTTATATCCAATAAAAGGTAGATCCCTGCTCGATATATAGTGTGTGAAACATTGTAATAATTGTCATTTTGAATATAATAATATTTTGTGGTAGAGAATACTCTTTCATTTTTATGTGTTAGTCAAGATATATTTATAAGGATTGAATTATTTTGACCCTAAATCCAATGGTGAGCAAGGGCCCACTCCCCAAGGAAAAAAGATGTGTGTACTTTTGGTATTTATAATTTGTTTATTATTTATTTTTATTTAGAATTAATATAAATACTTTATATGATTATATTGATAACTTGTAGGTAAAAATAGACTATTAATGTTATGTGTGCCTTATGATTTAAACAAGAATTTATCATTTCTTCAATTTTAGTAATCTTAATTTTGTAACTTACCTTAGAGTGTGGATTTGATATTTGATTTTAGTGTGTTTACTTTTCAATAACATTGTGTGATTTATTTCAAAGCATTTCATTTAATTTGGCGTGTTTAATTTTTGAGCAAGTGTGTTTATTTAAAGCATTTAGTTAAGACATTAGGAAGTTGGAACTTAAGATAGATCAACTCCAAAAACTCCCCAACTAAAATTATTAGCTAAACCTAATAAATACTTTGTTGTAGACAACCTTGGATACTAGGCCTAGTAAGAAATGACACCAACACATATTGGTTAAATGATAGGATAATAATGACACCAATCAATATGTGCATGTAGGTTTCCTAGAGTCATAGTCATCTAGTATGGTAAAAATCACCTAATCCACCTATGATTAAGGAAAAATTGGAACAAAAACAACCAATCAAAATACTAAACAAAGGCCAAAATCCACTTTACAGAGCATCTCCTACATTGGATAGAGCACAAGACACTAGCAGTGGAGCCATATAATTTTTAGATAGAGATATGCCTCGTGATATATTATTCACATTACTAAATAGGGGATGATCACCCTTAACTCTACTCATCACCATCTAGCACACCACCTACATAGGATATTTAATAACCCATTTTATAATTTTCATTAGATAAATGGACATTTAGATAATAATTTTTATGTATTCTAAAAGATCATATTGACCAATATGTCAATAGAGGCATTATAACATTTACATAGGGGGCATAAATATCTCCTTATATACACTTTTATATATCAAACTCTACTATAAATGAGTTATCTTAGGACATTCCTTTTAATAAACCAATGGTTACTCATCATAAGAGCCATGTAGTTTTTAGGACACCTACTTATGTGAGATCTAATACACCATAGATTCAATAGAGATGGTAGCTAGTTCATAGATATCAGAGAATAGTTTTAGTTTGACAACCAATTAAGATATTTACAAGATATGATGCACATAGAACATAGTTTCAACATGATAACCAATTAAAATATTTGTAAGATATGATAAATAATAGAACATACTTTTAGCATGACAAAAAATTAATATATTTATGAGACATGATGTATAATAAAACATAATTTCAACATGACAACCAATTAAGATATTTGCAAGATATTATGCACAATAGAACATAGTTTCAACATGACAACTAATTAAGATATTTTCAAGACATTATGTACAATAGAACATAGTTTTAGCATGATAAACAATAAGATATTTAAAAGAAATGATGCACAATAGAACATGGTTTTAGCATGACAACCAATTAATATATTTGCAATACATGATAAATATATTTGTAATACATGATGCACAATAGACCACAGTTTCATCATGATTACCAATTAAGATATTTGTAAGACATGATGCACAATAGAACATAGTTTTAGCATGACAAAAAATTAATATATTTTCAAGACATGATGCATAATACAACACAGTTTTAGCATGACAACCAATTAGGATATTTTTTACAGAGTCTACAAATATATTTACCAATAGTACATGATGCATAGTATCAGTTCTAGAGGCTATTACTACACCTACATAGCATAAATAATATGGTCACTTATTTACCATGATATCCAAGTTTAAATAGTGCCTTCCAAGTCCATAGGCTAGTACAACCAACTTCACATAGTTAGAACATAGTTCACAAGCCAGTTCAGTTAGATTCTCAGATTCTTGTCCCTACTTCATAAGCAATGCCCACTATATATCACTTAGTACAACAAGGTTTGAGACCTCATTTATTTTTTCATATGACATGCATGATTAATTTTCCTTTATTTGACACATTTCACATTGATATTGAGTCTCCCATGAGAATCAGTAGTTAGTATGTTCCTCCCTTATTGTACGTAGTTTCCTTACTTATTTTTTCCTTGTATATAGTTCCATTTTCAAGTTGCTTTTACATAGTTTATATCCAAAAAATATAAAAATAATATAATATGCCAAAACAAAAAAACATTAAAATATTTACTTAGAAAATATAAATTTATAGATTATATGCATTTATATGTTTACATCTCTTATATTTTCCAGACACTACATATGTTAGCTATCTTATCATAGTCATTTTTTATCATACATACATGCTTCATTTATTCTTATTGAGTGTTCATAGGTACTTACATGACATAGGTCCACTACATAGATATAGATTTTATATAATCTACCCACTAGGTCCATATGCATAGATACATGGGTCCTTTATTTGATAGATTCACCCATTTGGGGGAATCCTATACATAGTTTTAATTACTATGTTACATTTTTCTAAAATCTACATCATAGATTTAACATTGTTATATCTTGATATTGATCATCCTACACCTACTCATATTTTTTTCTAGCTACTACCTCTTCAGAATTAAATTATGTATATATTATCTCTTATATATAGTTGTACCACATGTTTATGCATACTTTTATTTCTAGATTTCTTCATTTAGACTTGATTGTGTCTCTATGGTTCTTCTATTTGAGGTAATTTCAATATGTCATTAATCTATGTCTCTATGCCACTTCTTTTTATTATATGTATGCTTTGGACATGTGCCCATGTCCTTTTGTGTGCCTTCCTGATTAGGTATGTGGGCATTTGAACATGTCCTTGTATGTCTTGATGTCTCAAATTTAGTGATATGTGCCCATGTATCATATATTGTGTCCCTTTAGCCTACTTTATGTGCCTCATGTGTGTTATATGTATGTTTTTTTGTATGCACAATGGCCATGACATTTGATTCTTGCTTATTACACACTCAAATTTTAGATTCCATGAGGGACCTCATGCATCTCCCCTTCCTATGTGGGTGTAGTGATGGACATCATGCCCCAGCCCCCAAGGTACCTACTTAGATTTGTTATTCATAAACATTGTTATATCTAACTTGATAGCCTTGTGAATGCTATACCTAACATACATCACACATTACACACTTATGCTCAGATTATCTTACATTTTGATGTTATGTATGTACATTATATTGGTTTATTATGTAGATATCATATATGCTCCAGCTAACACACATTTTTTAGATACTTTTATTTTAAGGATAGTTCTTACATAGGTTCAACAAATCTTATCAAAAGAGGGGGGATTCATAGGGGTTTATCATAGAAATTAGGCTATTTGGATGCGCTTAGAGTATAATTCTCACCATAGAATCTTAGAACACAAAAATAAGATTTAGAACAAAATAGTGACATAAAGATTAGTTATAATTTCATAGAAATCAGAATAGTTGGATATTAACACCCAAATTAGGACACTAGTGCCATATGTCACTACTATCCAAGATATGGTGATATTGTCTAGTAGCCCCAATTTTAAAAAATTATAGATTGAATAAAAAAGTATAGTAGGTATAGTCCAAGTTTGCATAGGTTTACTTACATATTACCAATTTTGGCTCAATTTAATTCTGATTCATACCCTTTTTCTCAAATTGGGGGTATCATACATGACATGATCATTTTTATTTCATTTTAGATACACAAATACAGATTATTAAAATTGAATCTAGAATCCATGTACTAAGATATTAGATTTAGGGGCATGTGCATGGCACATTATTTTTGTATTCTCACTTATACATCAATTAATTAGATGGAATAATAAAATCCATGTCAATCTCTACATTTTACACATTAGACACCATGTTCTAGATTACACACAAGATTCATTCCTTACTCCATCTACAGTGGTTAGATTTCTTGAGTGGCCTAGAGTAGCCTAATATTACTGAGTGATCACAGATCCAACATCTTTAGCTACACATCTCTAATTACATCATGAATTTTTAGTTTTATATGCATCTACTAAAAATTGGTAGGAAATGGAGTCATAGACTGATTAAGTTCTTGAGCAACCTACATAAGAGGGTTTGACACACCATAAATCCAATCCAAGCTATGCACAAGTCATGATCTACTAAGTACAGATCTGAAATGAGGGAATCAAAACTAGATTGAGTTATTTAGGTACCCACACATGGGGATTAAATAAGCCATCAAATTAGTCCAGGTTATTCACTGATTGATCACTATCTACACACACATATAGGTTATCACTAGTTTTATGCATTGGTTCATGTATCCAATGAGGTGTATTCATTCCATTCCTCTCTCTTATCTCTTTACTCAATTTTGTATTTGATTTTGACGTATCTTAAGTAAGGACTAATTTATGCATGTTTCATTTGTAGTACACACAATGAAGCATGCTTTACATACTCAGATCTAGACTCATGAGCTTTGCCTCTTAGGTAAGTCCAGGTATGCTTATTTTTATTTTATTCTAGTCATTTCAATTTACTACATTTCTATTATAAATGGCAGCCAAATTTAATCACCTAAAAATGACACTTCAGTGTTAGAGTGTTAATTAAGACCACCCATCTATAACTTATCCCTAGACCTATATTAGGGCCTATTTAGATACTTATCTAGCCTTTATATAGGTCACACGCATCCCTAAACATCGATAACATAGTCTCATACCCTCATCTTGACATCTTGGCCATTAGTGCCTTAGGTTCTACCACCTAGACACTAGCATCATAATAGGGTCAGTAGTAACACATGCCGTTAATGTCCCAGGTTTGGTGTTATTATCATTTTATCTTTTTCTACCAATGGATATATTTTCAAATATAAGACAACTCATATAAGACCTCTTTTAAGACCTAAAAAAGCACCATAATATTATATATACATGATTTTATCCCTCTAACATCTAGATGGAAATTAGATGCAAATTACACAAACAAACTCAAAATAAGTTATGCACAATCAAGGTTATCAAACCCTATTTTTACCTACTTTTGCATACAACCATTTATAACATTCCTAAGCTCAGATTATAGAGTTTTCTAGTCTCAAGAACATTCAAAACACTTAATCCAACATTCATAATAGCTTCACTTGCACTTAGGTGGGGAAAACTATAGTGGTCTTGATCCCTCTTCAACGTAAAGGTATGTAGGCAACTCTCAACATAACAAAGTGTTGAGGATGTATAGCCTACCCCACTAACCAACATACTTTACTACTTTTGTCAATCAAATTCCCTAGTATCATGGAGGATTATATTTTTCACATAAAATTAGTTTAAATAGGTCATTTATAAAGATCTAAAACTCATGTGCATAGGAATAGGTTTGGTAGACCTAGACACATGTGCACCTAGAAACTCATAACAATTATGCATAGAGGACATTACCACCAAATCAGGGACACTAACACCACATGTCACTACTATCTAATTAGGGTGATACTACTTAGGAAGGGTTTTGACACCTAGATCTTGTTTGTGACACTTAGATTAGCCTTTTTATTAGTTTATAGCCTCCAGTTCTACCATTTCAATCATTTTCAAGTTGAGTACTTGTTTACATTATTTATTAATTTTTTTAGAAAGGTCAGATTAAGTCAATTATATTATAGATCAATGGATGTATTTATTACATATTTCTATCCTGATTTACTAGACTTATTTCCCTTAAAAACTTAGGATTTACATTCACTAAGTCTTAAATAGTTAAAATAGTAACCATAAAAAAACCATATTTCCAAAACAAAAAAATATGATAATTACACTAATATACTATCAAAAAATGAATTATAAATATCCATGAAAAGTCAAATATTGTAAATTTTATGCCCTTAAATCTACGCTTACTGCTTAAACCTATACCTATCAAACCCCATATTTCTAAAACAACCAATATGGCACAAACTAATAAATTATCACAAAAATTAGTCAAAAGTATGCATGCATAATTTAATGTTATAAATCATACCAATAAATATATCCATAATGTAAATAAAATCCTTATATCAACTCTAATTTGAATCAATAAAAATAATAATATATTATTATGATTTAAACCCTAATGAAAAGCTAAAGCATGCAAAAAAATTAAACTCAACATATTTGCATGTAGAAAACAAAATAATTGACCAAATTATCTTCATGTGATGGGTTTTAAAACAAGATTCAAGAGTTAAATGTTATAATTTATATAAAATTTTAAAAGTATCAAAATAATCCTTATAAGCCTTGATAATCAAATAATATGATTTCAGATAAAAACCCATAAAAAATACTATTTATGAATTCCAAACTATATGCAAGGGTTTCAAAGGGAAACTGTAATTCAAGAATTAAAGACATGAAGACAAATAATAAGATAGTTTTAAAAATTTGAGATATCTGTATGTAAAATTGAAATATAATAATGGTTAATTAAAATGATAACACCTAGATGTATTCATGAAACAACCAATGTGCATGTAAGGATTAACAAATTCAAAATAATATTTTGCTATCCCAAGCATTTAAAGACCACTAAAAATATTTTCAAACATTATTTTTGTTTTTAAAGCTAGTGAGAATAAGTTTATACCCAATGATAAATAATAATAATAATAATAATAATAATAATAATAATAATAATAATAATAATAATAATAATAATAATAATAATAATAATAAACATATTTATTTTTGATATAGTTTATTATGATCATATTTTTTGAGTTATACATGATTATTTAAAAACCATAATCAATCATACCTATGCAAATTTTTCTCCTCAAAAAACATTTGAGTTCAATACATCCATTAAGACACAAGAAAAACCAACAACTATCAAGAAATTCATTAAACACATGTGAATATCCCATAATATTATTAAATTTTCACAAACATAAAAATAAATATTTTTATACACCTAAATTTGGTCATGAATACTTGATTATGTTAGTGTTAGACCTTTTCTACTTTAGTTAACTTATGTACTTAATTCAAATCTATTTTTTCACCTTGACATATCCTAAGCACATGTCAAGTCCTTTTATTTTCTAATATGTTATTTTTCACCTAAAATTAAAATCCATTAATTAAAAATACCCTTAAGAATATGTTCAGATGGACCGAAACCCAAAGTATTACACGTAAGGTCAAAACTATCTAGTTTGGGTTAGGAATGGCAAATGATCTTGACCCCTATGGGACATTTTAACCCTTATCTTTTAATGGTCATATTTTAAAATTTAACTCTCCCTTAGTATATATTCATTGGTTTTAGGATTCAAAATGTGTGATTTCCCATTATGGATTATTATAGCATAACATTCAAGTCACTCATTATTCCACTTGGAAATTTTAGTACATATGCAAATTTACACTACTGTAAATTTAGCAAAGCTTCACTATTCTTCTCAATTCTAATTCTAAGTGTTAAAAGTAGTCCTCAACTAAATCATGTCTTTATTTTACGTAGACCAAAGTAAATAATGATCAAGGTTAAAGCCATATCTATATGCATTCATATAGTTAGAGCAAAATTTCATAAAGCACTCTAGGTCTCTCCACACTCCCAAAAGTGAAATATGCACCTACAGACCTAATTCTAACTATTGTACATGAATGCACCCCAGTCTCTTAATTTTATACAAAGATTCAAACCATCCAATTTAGGTCAAAAGTGGTAGATAACCTGTACCCCAATAGGATGGTCCTGACCTTCCTCTTTCTTTAGTTTTAGTGTATAGGTTTCTACATAGTTTATTCCTATTTTCTTATTTCATATCTTTTTTCAATCAACACAATCAATTTATGGAGAAAAATAACTAAGTTATACATTCTAATTCATAGTTATTATTGTTATAATAATTTATACCTTGTCAGATTAAGTTAATTTCTTTTAGTCTTATTATTGAAATTACATTTTCAACATTTTATTATATTATAATTATTATTTTTTTCAAAATTAGGTTTAATTAATATATTAATCCAAATTTTAGTACGACATATTGGTGAATCCAAGTTATTATTGCACTTTCCTTATTTCTATTTTTTTCCTAGGCATTAGCTATCTAAATAAAACCATAAATAGGGGTCAGATTCATTCAAGTCTGAACCATACTTAGACTAAAATGAGAATGGTCTAAGGGTGTGGGTTGCCTATATCTAGATCAAACCTCTAGGATATTTTATGAGGATAGCTCTTTAAATTTTATGATTTGGACCTTTGCTTTTAAAAGCTAAAAACTAGTTGTGGTGAAAAGGGTTAAGGAGTTTGCATAAAAAAGCCTATTCTAATTTGTGGTAATGCACCAAGAATTTAATAGATCCACTCTTCAACTTGGAATCTTTAACACACTAATGAACTATGAAAGAAAACTAATGCAATGCTTACTATTATTTCTATATAACAATATTTCATATAGAGGTCTATTTGTTACACTTAGACTAGGGAGCAATGAAAATATGGTTTGGTTACAGACACTTAAATTTGGTTATCCACTATATCTTTGAGAGATCAATGTTGATACACACTATATGACCTGAAAATAAAGTTTCTAACACTTAGGTTGAGTTTGGGCATGCAAGAGGAATATTACATTCATATTTTCATATTAAACAAACACAAAACACTAAATATATATTATCAAATAACTATAAAATACTCTATTCACAACTCCAAAAGGTGTTGAATATAATTTTGGGAGAGTCTAGTCATACCAACCTAAGAGATGCAAAATAATATCTTGAAGGATATATTTATAGTATAAGGGTAGCAAGAGAGAGGGAATTTTGGCACTCAAAATGGGATCAAATAAATTAAAATCCATTTGAAAATTTGTTACAACTACCTCCATGAATCAATCTCACTCAAACCCTTATTGATTGATCTATGTCACTCCAGTCCATTGCATCATTACAATATCTTCTTTGTGATGCTCCATGGTGGCTACAATGGTGGGATCAAGTCATTTTCATTTTGTCTTGATGTGAAATTACTTGACTAGTTTGTTCATGCATTCCCAAATGGGGAGAAGGGTCATTTTCATGCAAATGGATTTGGTGATGGCCATTGAAGTTTATATGTCTACCTATTTAGGTTCTCAATGGTGTCACTCAATCCCAAAATATCCATTACTAGTCCAATTTAGATCATGCTTAAGCTTGGATACATTCAATCTTATTTGCCTTGGTTAAAAATTGAACCTTTGACATTCATCTAAGTCATTTGGGATATCCTTTATTTTTATTGGTCATCGATAACTAGCTTAAATCCTTAACTCTTTGACCCTTGCTCATACCACTAGATCTCAATCTGCATGATCAAGAATCAACCATTGATCCTATGCTAGTTGAATGTGTTGTTGACACCTATCATGCATGCATTTTATCTTGAGATTCATTGACCCCTTTAACCTTTACTCACCATTGGATATAATTTATTCATCAAATGCCAACCATTGATCTATTAGGACCCACTATTTGAAATCCAATGACCAGTTCATGATCTTAAAATTGACATGCTCATTCTTGTCAAATGACATTCATGTGATTGTTATTGATATTCATATGACCATAAATTTTAAGCTCAATAGGATTTGTCCTACTTTATGTTTAAATTTAACATCATAAAAACCATCATTTATCATCCTGTAGAATGAAAATGACATCCTCTAAACCATCAAATTTAAGCACATATAGATTTTTGTCTAATCTCTATTTTGATATTCACATGAATGCGTTATGCTTTTAACCAAATTTGAAGGATCAAATATTGAAGTAAAATAATCATGGAGGCACCTAAATTTTAGGAGAAGTTCTTCTTACCAAAAGGGATGAACCTATTTGATCCACTAATCTCAAGAGCCTTCTAGGTGAAGATATTAAATGCATAAGTTGGTTGATCCATTTGATCCCTCGTGACATCCTGGTTCAAAAATATCTAAGTATGGAAACTTGGTGAAATTTTATTGAGGAGCCAACTTTGCTCATGCATAACTCTTACTAAGCTTCAGTGGATGACCAAAACCTTAACACATAGTAACTAAGGGCCAAGATGAAAAAACCATGTGATTACTTTCTCCTATAACTAACACATGTGTGAGATGTGTATTTACTTGGCTCTATCAAACTACTATAAAATGGATAAGTATGGGAAAACACGTAGAAAGTGATTAAGGAGCCAACTTTACACATGCATACATCCATCCTTGCTTCATCAAAGGAATTAGGACTTGGTGTATATGATCTTGGCACAAATGCGAATAAAATTGTATGACCAAATCTCTTTGACTCATCCACATGTGTAAATGGTGATGTCAATAAAGTGCCTACTTAGAAATTTTATTACTAGGCCCAAATGTCTTAATGAACACAATGAAGAACCAGAGGATCCCATGCACTTTAAAGCCATTCCAATAATTCTTGGCATCCCATGGGGGTATGCAAATTTGGTCTTATACTTAACCAATGGAAATTTACACTTTAAGTGAACCCAAAGTGTCTTAAAAGGCCTTTGTAAGCAAATTGAGATCTTGGACTCATTCCATTTAGCACCTTATCTTCAGGCTTTGTGTCTCAACCACTTCCTCTAAAGGAAATAGCTTACATTTCTTTGCCTTGAGTAATTATTTTAGACAAAATGTCCAAAAAAACTCATGTCTTCATATCTCTATCTCAAACAAAATGTCTGAAGGAATTCAGCCTCAGTCTTTTACTTTGAGACAAAAGCTTTGAAAGAAATTTTACTTCAGGAAAATTATCCCAGATAATTTTCCCAAAGGAATTTTTTCCTTAGAATGGACCTTTAACCCTTTTTAAATAACCCCTTTTACCTTTAAAAATTCCCTTTGGAAATTTTGCATTGGACCCTTTCCTAAAGAAAAGTACCCTTTAGAAAACTTGAAGTGGACCATTTTCTTGAGAAATGACCCTCTGGGAAAATTGCACTAGACCTTTTGGTGAAGAAAATTACCCATCAATAAAAGTGTTTGGGAAATTTTCCTGAGAAAATACCCTTCAAGAAAAGTGCATAGGTCACTTTGATTGAAAAATATATCCTTCAATATTTTTACAAAGGTCCACTTTCTCAAAGAAATATCCTTCGAGAAGAGTGTTTGGAACACTTGGCTTCAAAATTTCCCTTTGAAACTTCTGAATAGGACCCTCTTCAAAGAAATGATCCTTTGGGGAAATTATTTTGGAAAAAATATATAAATCAATTCCCTCTATACTTAAACAAAAATACCAAAACATAACTCCCAAAAGAACTCTAACACTTAGCCAAATAAGGTGGGACAATTTTTTTGAAATAATTAATCCTTATACATTTGTTGTGAGCTTTATGTGGAACACTTCCTTTAAAGTAATTTTGAATGCTAAACATGGACAAAAGTTGAAAAGGTGTAAACTTAGGCTTTTTTTGGACCTGTTCCTACAACTATTCAACACCATGAAACCTACTCAGATCCCTCCACTTACAATATTGATCTTGTTTCTAGGCCACCTAATCCATTCATTAATTGGGACCTTGCTCATCTATTTAAAATAGGTAGAAGCTTGGTATGTGGGCCAAAATGGCCAACACTAGGGATAACTTAAACTATTGAACATCCAACACTAAAATAATTTCCTTTTGACATTGGATCTAAATTTGACACTAAAATAACTTTCTTTTAACCTCAGACATAATAGATGATAGTGAAAGAATTTTATTTTTATCTTGCATGATATTCAACACTAAAAGTATCTTCTTTTAATCTTGGATTTAATAATAATTTACTAATCTTCGTACACATTTATTGTATTTTTAACACTTCATTTCCTACCATTATTTACAGAACTATTTCCATGTTATTTTTCTTAAGCCATATAAAAATGTTTCTTCTAGTATTAATTTAGAGTGAAGTGATAGGTTAAGTAAGATTCTAATTGAGCATATTTAAATTCATTTAATAATTTTTAAAATGAATTCTATTAATGTAAACATTGGTTCTTATTTTGATTAAAAAAATTCTCATGAATATTTTTAATAAGATAATCATAATGTACAAGTTAATCAAAATGACCATAATTCACAAGGTACTCATGAAGTTTGAGATAGGACCCATCCTAACAAAATTATTGGATTATATTAAGAAGAAGTCCAAAATTTATCCACTTTTTAGGACATTAAAAAATTCCACAAGAAATATGTAAAATCTTTGAAGTCCTTTTATCTTCTAAAAATACACAAAAACACAAAAAATATGATTTTAATGCATAAAAGAACCATTTTATCATAATTTTAACCCTATTACAAGTGTTTATACTATTAATATTGATATTATTATCACATCTACACCTCTATAAATGGTGGAAAGATAGGTTATATGACATATTTATATGCATATGCCTAACCAAGTGACTCATATACAACATTTGATAGCTGTGCATACTACATCACATACCTTACCTCTTGCATAATCCCTTGAGAAACTATTAGTTTTTTGTATGATAAGGCATTATAGTTAGATTAAGCTATCCCAAAGTCTATCCAATGATTATATTCCAAAACTTTACTTAATAATACTTTATCAAAAATAATGTATCATATCCTTTACCTAAATTATTTTTAGATCCTAAAGTTACACTATATGAGGGTTGAAAAGATCCAAAACAACATCTCATATCTTTTCATGTATCAATTTTTTATTATTATTTAAATGAAAAATTTCTAACCAAGTTATTTCCAAGAATCTTTAAATATTTTTCCTTGCATTGATTCTATGATTTGCATGTTCAATCAATCAAAGTATTCAATCCATTAGCATATTTATTTATTAATAAAAATTTTACTAGCATTGATGAAAATATTACTTATGTGAAATTTTCAAATCTTAATCAAGTAACTAATGATCCTATTTGTGATTATATACTTTGTTACAATACCATGCTTACAAAAATGACTAATAGATTGGCATATAATCGATTATAATAAATTTTCAAACAAAGTTTGCTTACACCATTACATGAGTCAATTATATTAAATTATTTTGAGAAAGCTCATGTATTCCCCTAAATATAATTTAAACTCCATAATGAAGTTTCAAATAAAACCCTCTTACAAGTCTAAGCCAATAGATACTAAAGTAGATGCATACATCATAATTAATGTTATTTATCATCTTTATAAAAAATGGATTTAACAAATCAACCAAAGATTCAACTTTATAATTTACCACAACCAACTCAAAAATTATTTAAAAATTTAATTGAATTTAATCTTATTACTTTACCATAACCATTTGAATTATATATGAAAAAAACTCAAGGAAAATATTTTGATAACAATGCATATTATGATTATCATAGATGCAAGGGTCATTCTACTAATAAATGTTCACGCTAAATCATCTTATTTATCATTTCATTTATAACAATTTAATTTAATTGGGCACTCATATATAGCAAACTAAGCATAAAAAAAATTAAAATGTTAAATTGAATATCTTTCATTTAGCCATTTCCAAATCATGATACAAACAAGGATAATTAAATAACACATCACAATTATAATGTTTATCCACCTCTTGAGTCATATGATCATTCACTGTATGGAATCATTGATAAAATTAATTAAACTATTACACCACACCCAATGATTACTTTTGATGATAGTGAGGTAGTGTCTGATGACTTTTATTTTCATGCTTTATGTATACAAGCTTATATTGATCCATAGCCTATTCATATTGTGTTATTTGATAATATATTAATTGAAATTTCATGTAGAATAACATTACCTAATTTATTGGATTACTCACATCATTACATAAAGGTAATTAATAAATTATTTAATACATTTAATGGAAAACAAAAAACCACATTGGGACATATTGTGTTACCTCTTCAAGTGGACCATACTATATTATATATTAATTTTATATTTATACAGAAAAATGGGGTCTTTAATATGATATTAGGATACATTTGGTTGTATTTTTTTTCTTTTTTTTGCTTTCTATGATACATATATGCTTAAAGTACTTTCATTGTAATCAAGTTGTTAAAATTTTAGGATTTAGATATGAGTACCCTATATAATATTTGTTACCTTCTTCTCCATATCCACCACCACACTTTATTGATAAATATATGTAATAAAAAATCATGTTTATAGTTATTTCACCTAATAATTTGTTTTTATTCAACAAATTTAGAAAAAATGTGCAAAGGGTTTAAAAGTAACTAATGATAAATTAAATATATCAATAAAAATCTTCTAATTCCCAAAAATAAAAATCACATATCATGTGTCTTAAATTGGTGATAATTAAAAATCAACATTTGCAACAATCTTATAGTAGAACACTTTTGATTTCACATTATTCTGCATCTCCTATAGTTACTTATCCTAAACAAGATTACATGAGTAATGATCTAGCTAGTTTTATTACTACACATGATACATTTTCTAATTATGGTATATGTACATATGATACATTTCATTCAAATAAAGTAATTAATTTACCAATTAACACATATTTTTTAATTCTTATCTTAATGGGATCTTTGGTTAGCTTGTTTCAATGTTAAATATTCTAAAAAATTTCAAAAACATTTCAAAAAATTCAAAAAACAAATAATATTAATATAACTAACTTCTTTATTGTTACATCATGCTCTATTTTTTATTGTAAATCTGATAATTTGATCACTTATTCTAATAACTTAGATTTTGTTGACCTGTTGGCCTCTTGACTCTTGTTTTTTGCTTTCTATATCTAAATAGTGTCCAAAATAATGGTAAATTTATCCATTTTATTCCATGTATCTCTCCATTTTAATAATATGCATTGGTTAATATTAATTTTCTATCAATGTTGGAACCATCAAGTAAAGGTCATGAATGTGATCCATTCATGACCCTAGTTGGACAATCTTATCCTTCTCAAAATTTCACTTAGAATCCAAAAATAGAGCACAAAGAGTCTTAATTCTTCAAAATTTTAGCCTTTTCCATCAATTTCATTATGTGAATCAATGTTTATTCATTTAAAATATTTATCCTTACATGTTAAATTTCTTATACATATTCAAATTTTTTACAAATGTACATTTTATGAAATGATGATGTACAATCAATCCTTTTCATAATTTTTTCAAAAATAAATATTTCTTAAAGTCACAAGCCACATATAGTAGGGGTATCTTGTTCATACATGACCATGCCATCATTTCTTGTGCATTCTTACATTAACTCATGTAAAAAAAAAAAATAGATCCTTATCCTTTCTTATATTTTCAAACCTTTAATTGGCATTAGTTTCTATTTTTTTTATTGTTTTTAAATTCAAAAAAAAAAAAAAAAAATCAAATATTAAAAAAAATACAAAAACATTAAAAATATTTTTGAAAATAAAAATATGGACCTCAACATGATTATACATGGAGAGTTATGGTAATGGGTGGGAGATTTTTTTCAATAATGAATCTAAAAGGGAGAAGGAGGATGGAGATGAGGCTAGGCACCGATAATAGATAGTGTATTTTGATCCACATACAGTCAGAAAAAAGCTTATTCTAGAAGGAAAACCTAGAAATACTGATAAAATTACCAAATATATGAAACATGGAGAGTGATGGTGATGGGAGGAATATTTTTTTGAATCATGAATCTTAAAGGGAGAAGGGGGATAGAGATAAGACTAGGCATCAATAAGAGATAATGGATTTTGATCCCTATATGGTTAGGAAAAAGCTTATTCTAGAAGGGGAACCCAAAAATAGTGACAAAAAGGGAATCTTGGTAGGTAAGGAAGTGGTCAAACCTGATGAAGCTAGGTTTTCTTGGATTTATAAACTCAAGGGTTTATCAAATGATGATAAGGAAATACATGTCATAATAAATTTAAAATATTTAAGATGGTAAAGAATTTCATGTTAAAGTTTATACATCCCTAATTAACTAAGCTTATTCCAAAATGGACTATGATATTGTTGGAAAGTTTATTGGGAATAGACCTAACATAGATTTTTTTAGATCATGGGACATGAAAAAATGAAAACCTAAAGGTCACAAAGAAATACTAGTCATAGTGAATGGATTTTTCATGATCTAAATCAATAAATCTAATGATTGTGTCTGAATATTAGTTGGAGGCCCATGGTTCTTTGGAATATTAAAGATTTTCCTAAATAAATGGCATCTGGGTTTTGATATAAAGTCAAATAACATTAATATAATGCCCATTTGGGTTCAATTTCTTGGTCTTTTGACTGATCTATGAGATGAGGACCTCTTTAACAACATAGCCAAAAAATTTGGGTATTTTATTATATTCTATCTAGTTAAAAAAGTTAGATCTAGGTTTGTTCATGCATGATTCTATGTAAACACATATGTGAACCAAGATATAACTTGGTTTTCTTACACACCCCTTTTGGCATCTGGAATGAAAAAAAATGAGTTTGAAAACTTAGCTCTGTTATGTGATAAATGTCACAAACTTTTTCACTTGACTAAGGTTTATCCATAAGGAAATAAGACTAAGACACCTCAACATAAGCCATTTTGGAAAATAAGAGGAGGTGTGACTTTTAAGGATCTTAAAATAAATCAATAATTAAAGGAGAACATAGATTAGGTGAAAAAAGAAGCTTCATTGAATGAGATTTAGAAATATATTTTCATACATATAGAAGAAGAAATGATATTAGAAAAGGTAGATATAGAAGAGATCAAGCATATATAACGAGATAACAAGATTACTTTATAGTAATTTTATTATTTAATAAAGGAAGTAAAACCCATAGTATAGATATGGATTTGGTAAAAGACTTGCAGGTAGAGATAGACTCATTCAGGGTTCAAATTGACAATGTCAATTTTAAGCAAATTTATGAGTCAGATTCAATAGTCTTGAAGATAGAAGAGAGGTTGCATAAGATATTATCTAAAAATAATCCAAAAATTATGAATAATTTTGAAATACTATCATAGTTGGAAGAGGATATATCATTATTTAAACCTCAACAAGTTCATAATTTTCAAGTCATGATTTTGAATTCAGTTGAGGCAAAATTAAAGGTTGAAGATATAAATCACCCTATATTTTCCTCCCCTAAAGGTTCTCAAGATGATTTAATTTAGTGGTAATAAATTTTATCAACCCCTTCATATATTCACAAATCCAAATTCATTTCCTATGTAACAAATAAAAGAGGTACCAAAGGTTTCACTATCCATTCTCTACTAAAATCAGGCAAGTCTTCTAAAAAAGAAGTTCTAAAAAATAATACTAAAGTTGAAATTCTTGATATAATTCAATTTATGATTCCTTTTAAGTGAGGCAATCCTCTCTTTTTAGTTAAATATGTTAGTCTTTTCATGGAATATTTTAGGAATGCATAATTCTTTTATAATTCATTATTCTTCTATACAAATTTTTTATAGAGATTTTAGGAGATGTCATAAGCCTCATATCTTGGACATTCAAGAATATAAAATTGATGAGGTTTTATTTGATTTAAACAAAAAGGCCTATTATAAGGATGATTCTAGTGTTTATCCAATCTCATCTAGAGCTTTTGGTGGTCTCATGACCTTTTAGCACATTAAAAAATTGATTGGGGAATCTTTACACAAGTCACCTAACCATTTGGATATTATGTTTACAGAATTTTTGGATAGAAATAAATGTATTTTGTTTAATATTTATGCACCTATCTCTATATTTGCTTACAAAAAATTATGGGGTGATTTAAAACCATTAAAAAATACATGCAAGGATTTTTCTTGGGTCATGACTGGAGATTTATATTTTCCCCTTTATCTAGGTGACATAAAAGGGGGAAATCAAGTTTTTTAGATAGTATGGAAGATTTATGTTTGTTCATTATTGATATTGGTCTTATTGATGTGGAATTAAAATGTTCTAAGTTTAGTTGGATTAATAGGATATTGGGTGAAAACCTGATTTAATGTAAGCTTGATAAAGTTTTCATATCTATGGATTGGTTTTATTATAAGGATTTTATTCTAACATATTTGCCTCACATGGGGTCTGATCATAATCCCCTAAAGATAAAAATATTACATAAATTTTTTAAAGAGGATAGATACCCTTTTAGAATGGAACATATGTGGTTCAACCATTTTGATATTTATGAAAGAATTATGGAATGGTGGTCTCCAATTGTGATTGGCTCAGTTATATTTTATTTAGCTATAAAATGAAAAAATCGCAAGGTTATAATTAGATAATGGAATAAAAAATTCTTTGGGAATGTTATTATTCATAAAAAAACTTTAAAAGGGTAAATTTTAACACTTGAATGTGAAAAAGAGATTAATGGTTATGATATGGTCACCCAAAATAATTAAAAAAAGCTCCTTAGTGATTATCATATGATGGATAATAGAGAATAGAGTCTATGGTGACAAAATATAGGAATACTTGGCTCAAGGAGGGGGACAAAAATACTCATTTTTTTCATATGTCAACTTTTAATCATAGAGCTCATAATTCAATTAGGGAAATTAAGGATAGGGAAGGTCAAATTAATTCTAACAAGGATTTCATCAATTAATAAAGTGTGATTTTTTAAAAAGTATTTAAATATGATTTCAAAAGGAATATCAAATATGAGCAAGAATTTCTACATTTTATTCTAAAATTGGTGTCTCAAGAGGATAATCTCTCTCTTATTATTAGTAGTTCTAATTAAGATATTAAAATTTTAATATCTAAAATAAACCTAAATAAAACTCTGGATCTTGATGGTTATCCTATAGTTTCTTTCATAAATTTTGGGATATTATCAAAGATGTGGTGGATGAGATAAATAAACCTATAGACTCCTCTTATCTGCTAAAAGAATTCAACCACACATTCCTAGTTTTAATTCCTAATAAGGAAGGTGTTGTTATTTATTTTTTTCACCCTATTAGTCTTTGCAACTCAATATACAAGATTATCACTAAGCTTTGTCATTAATATTACAACCTATTATGAAAACTATAATTGATACCCAATAAGGGGGTTTTGTGCCTAGAAGACAAATCCAAGATGGGATTATTTTGGTTTATGAATCCATTCATTCTATGGATAAAATTGAAAGGGATGGAATTATGGTAAATCTTGACATTGCTAAAGCTTATGATAGATTGGACTGAATGTTTTTACATAGAATCATGAGATAGTTCAGATTATAAGATAAATTTACAAAAATTATAAGATCTTGCATATCTACTTGTATTTTTTCAATCTTAGTGAATGGGGTGGATCAGGGCTTATTCAAAAGTGGTAAAGGAGTCAGATAAGGGGACCCACTCTCTCCTTTCCTTTTCATCATTATGGCTAAATCATTGAGTAAATTTATCTCGATTGTGGTTATAAATGGGGAGTTAAAATGTTTTAAGCTTACTAGGAATGTGGGTCTGGTATCTCATCAAAAGTTTATGGATGAAACTATTATTATAATAGAGACCTCCATCAGGGAAGCCAAAATTTTAAATCAATCTTTGCACATGTATGAATAGCTTCTTAACAAAAATTAAGTTTTGAAAAAATTTCTATATTCATATTCAACACACCAATAGGAAGACAAGTTAGAATAGTGGAGATTTTAGGTTGTCAAATTAAGTATAATCCATCTTATTATTTGGGCATTCCTCTTTTTAGTATAAATATACCCCTTACATCTTGGAATCTACTTGTGGAAATATTTCAAAGGAATTTGGCTAGTTGGAAAGCGAAGCTTCTCTCTAAGGTGGGAAAACTCTTGCTTATTAAAAGTGTTTTTCAAAGTCTTCCACTTTAACTTTTATCTCTTTTTAAAATGCCTACAACTATTGAAGTTAAACTTGAAAAAAATAAAATAAATTTCTTATGGATAGGGGATGAAGAGAAAACTAGACTACATTTGGTGGAATGGGAAAAGGTTTGCATGGATAAAAGCAAGGGAGGTTTGGGATTTATAATATTAAATTGGATGAATAAATATATTCTCTCTAAATTTGTTTAGAGTTTCTAAAATAATAACAATACTTGGGCCCATATCTTAAGTTTAAAATATATAGACGGTAGGGAACCCATTTGTCTTATAGAAGATGAACAATTTGTCCATGTCTCTCAGTTTCAAAATTTCCATATTACTAACAAAGTTGTAATATCTACTGGCTCTAAATGGTAGGTGGGGAATGCGACTCATTTAAAACTTTGGGAGGATTCATGGATCCTATATTAACCATTAAATATATGGGAACCATTGTATCATATTAGAGATCTCATCTAAATTAAGTATAGGAATCATATTCATATTTTTTAGTAGATAATTAAAAGAAGTAGAAGCTAGAAAATTATGATCATTGACAATTTAAATCATGATTATAATCTTATCCTATCTAATATAAATAGTTTGATGAGAACACATGATTTACCAAGAATTATAAAGTATGATGATTTGATATTGAAAGAGTATATTGATGGACATTACCAAGTGAAATATGGTTAAAATTTAGTTGTATACCTTCTGAGAAATGAAATAGCCGAGATATATTATGGGATATGTTCCTCTTACCCAAAGTGATTTTTTTCTTTAGCTTGAAGTTCCAAAAACAATATTGACTATGGATAATCTAAGGAAAAGAGGTTTCACATTGGTTAATAGGTGTCCTTTATGTGAAAAATATAATGAGTTAATTTCCCATATTTTGATTGATTGTATTTTCTCTTTTGAGGTCTAGAGCTTTTTTCTGGATAAATTTCAAGTTTTTTGGGTTTTTTATGGTTTACCATTAGAGGTTTAGAAATCCTACATTTTTCCTTTTATTAATGATATCTTGAATAAAATATATAAGATCAATTTTCCACATGTGTTTTGGGATATTTAGTGTGAAAGAAATATTATATTGTTTTAGGAATATAAAGCATTCAAGTGTGGTGTTAGCTAATAAGATTTTCCTTTCCATTCTAGAAAATTTTAAAGTGTTATCTTTAGGAAGAGGAAAATATTTACATATGAGTGAAAAAAAAGTGGATATGAATTGGAAAATAGATTCCCTCTATATTTTAAGTATTGATGCAAAATATGAAATCATAAAGAAGACTAAATAGAAATATCCTACTTTAGGGTGTCTAAAATTTAATTTTGATGGGGTCTCCAAGGGAATCTAAGGGCCCTTAAGAGGAGGAGGCATTCTGATAAATCATCATGGATTCTTTTTTGTTGAATATTTTGGTTATATAGGGGTGAAATCTAATCATAAGGTATAATATCTTGTTTCCCTATGAGGGTTAAAATTAGTCAAACAATTGGGGTTTCAATGTATTATCATTGAGGGGGACTCCCTCAATATAATAAATTGCATGAGAAAGAAAAACATTGTGAGTTGAAGCATCAAATAGAATGTGGATGAATTTGTATCTATTATAGAGTCATTTTAGGAGGTGATCATCTAACATGTTTATCAAAAAGGCAATAATGTTGTTGATTGGTTTGCCAATAGTGGATTGGTTTCATCAAGTTTTAAATTTTGAACTATGAGAGAGGAGTTGCCCTAGGATATCTATTAGAAGATATATAAGGAATATCATATCTAAAATAACTTATTATAATATATTTTCTCCATTTACTCTAGTGTTGGGGTCTACACTAGAAATCAGTTTCATACCAATTGCAATAATAATGTGATGATATTACATATTATGCATATAATGAATTATAATTGCTTTAATACTCATCATAAGTGGAATGGGCCTAGGGAGAAGGTTCTCGATAGTCTTGAGTGGAGACATTGGAGATTAAAGTCTTTTTGAGGCTTGGAGAATTATAATAAGGGATTTAAGTGGAACAACATGAGGTAATTAAGTGGGCAAAGTATCATCATTTCTCATTTAGGGATTTTCAAAAAATCTTGTTTCATGTCAAAGCTCCAAAATTATGTACATTATTTTATCATGGGGACTTATAATATAATTGATCCCAATATGTCTGATGAAGTGAAGGAAAATGAGGAGGTTTGATAGATTTTACAAATTGGTGGTATGGCTAGTTTCATGTAGCAAATAGAAGGTCATCACAAGCATGTCTTGGCTCTATTTTCTAATTCATGGGATAATTAAACACTTAACATTAATGGGGTATTTCTTGATATATCTAAAGATTTGATTTCTCATGTTACTAGTTTGTCCATGGAGGTGACTAAATTCTACAAAACTGGTAGAGATTACAAAAAAGAGAGAAGTTGTTTTATGATGGAAGGAGAAATACTGGAGGAGTTACATAATGGATTTGATAAAGACTCTCTTTTGAGACCCTATAGATATGTGGCATATCAGATCATGTAGTATATTATGCTATAAGGAAGGTAAAATGTTGTGAATCAGTAACATTTTATCTTTTTAAATTATTTTAGAAATTTTAATCTGTTAAACCTACCTTTTTATATCCTTCAATCATTGGAAAGTTTGATTGACAAGGTTAAAAAGGGTAACTATTATTTTCCTCAACATCAAGGTGTCATATTTCTAATCCACAAGTATTTTAAAGGAATGAATCAGATATCTCCTAACATGCCTAAATATCATAAAGGAAAGGATGATATATGGAAAGTTTAGAGGGTTTAGATCAAATACTCAGCTAGCAATCCTCACACTAAAGTTCAAGATAATAGCATGAACACTTCCAAAACTCAATGTTCTAGCATTAATAATCATTTGATAAATTTTTTAAGGTTTCTTCAAGGGATGCACATAAGTTAGTCATCATAGATAAAGAAGGGTCTTTGAATGGACATCATATTATATTAGAAGGTGTTTCAAGATAAAGGGAGGGGCCAAATCCATAGAATGGCACTGAAAGGGAGAGAATTAATGAAATAGTGATTTTTAATTATGTTGTTGAATCATTAAAGGGTAATAAAAAAAGGTTAATATTGAAGAGGAGTTAGATTTTCATAAATATATCATGACATGTTTCATAAGGAAGATTTCAGATCTCAAATGGAAAGTCAAAATCCTTCAACAAAATAATGAACATTTAATTCATAAAGACATGGAAAAAGACTAGATTATTCAAATCCAAAGACTCAGGGATAGGGTTGGGGCTTTGTAGTGAGAGAATGGTAAGCTAAATAATAATTACTTGGTGAATTCTATAAAATTAGATATGAATGAAGATATTTAGAATCTATAAAATTTAAGGTCACATCTGGAAGGTTTGTTAGCTTTGGATAATAATCCTATGGGTAAGCATCATAAATGTAGTGAGTGTTCTAGAGACATTGATAAGGAAAAGGTGATACTTTGGATAGATTCTAATTTGAAATGTATGAATTTTTTTTGGGAAGATGTGGTAGTGAGTGCATATAGTTAGAGTGTTTTTGGTGTTTTTCCAATATGTTTTTGGCTATACCACACTTTTTGGATCTGTTATAGGTGTATTTGGGTTATTTTTAGTTGTTTTTGAGCTTAACTTTATCTTGATTTTTTTAGTATTGGTGAGTCCTCTATAGTTATTTTTTATTGGTTCTTATTATATGGATTGGGGTCCCTAGTGAAAAAAAACCCACCTTTAACCTTAATACAAACATAATTATACATCTACTTTACATCATTATCATATGTTGTTTATATATTTCATAGTAGATAGTATACTCTTTTCCTATCACACATGCATTTTATGGGTATTCATGAGTATCATGAAAAACATAAAAACTTTATAAGGATTAAGATCTTGGACTTGCCTCTATTTAGTAGCCTTGTTAAAATAGGGACATCTTATCCATAGGTGATAGTATATGCATGAGACCCCATCTTTATATCATTTCATATCATATGTTTTTCTACATTTTTGGTACATAATAGATATGTATGATATGATATGAACACATAGGGTGACCATGATTTATATTTTTTTTATCATTATGGACCTTGATTAACTAATTTAGTAGATTTTATTTGTATGCATGGTTACTTATTAGGATTGTCTTCAGTAGATATATTTTTTTATCGATATTAAATAAAAAGGTGATCAATTTTATAATTTTATAGTTTATTACATTGAACTAACCAATATATATGATTTATTCTTCTAGAATTCTTATGGTGATAATCTCTCTCTCTCACACACACACGCACACGCACACACACACACACACACACACACACACACACACACACACACACACACACACACACACACACACACACACACACACACACACACACACACACACACACACACACACACACACACACACACACACACACACACACACACACACACTTGTTTCATATTGTTATAGATATCAATTATTTTTCCATGGATGTGTTTTATGTTTTCATTGAGTGTACTAGTTATAGGTGGCCAAAGGTGGGAATACATGGGGATTACATGTTTTAATGGATCATATGAAAACCTAATCCCCCTCTTAAACCTTAAGATTTATACTCTTCCTTATTTACAAATTGTTTTAGATTATGATAAAAGCAAGTTTTGAAGGGACCCCAAAACCCTTTAATAGAATAAAAAAATATAAAGCATTAACAACCACCAGGAAAAGTAGTCCTGAAACCTACTGAAGACCATCATCAAAATTAGGTTTTACAAGGACCTAAAACAACAAACATAGTCCAATAAAAGTACCTAGGTTTTACAAGGACTTAGAACCTCAAATAAAGTTTAAGACCAAAAACAAGAACTAGTTACAACAACCAGCAATAAGGACCTAAACAAGAATAAAACCAAAAAAGAAGACCCTAAGCTTTTATTACAATTCCATGATCATCTTGACAGTCTCCTTCCCAATTGTAGCAGTATCTTGGATGGATTTAGTAGCCAAAGTAGCAACAGCTTGCATGACTTTCTTCCTCAAACTCTAGCTTGTCCTCTTACTTGGACCCTCTGAGAATATTATTTCTTCATTTGCTCTTTTACCAAGGCTAGCTATAGCAGCACAAATGCTTGATGTTACCTGCTCCATCTTTGTTCCACTTTCCTTAATGAGCACTCTAAGATTATGCTCATAATCTTTAAGTTTTTTTGGGATATCTCCCATTTGCACCTCCAAGTGGTTGATTATGGCCTGATCAACATCCTGATTGTGTTGCATTGTTCCACTTTCTTCTTCAACCCCATTATCTCATTATAGATCCAAGAATCAACTTGGAGACTAGAGTCAGCCTTGAACATGGCAGAATGTAGGAAGGAAAGCTTGGTTTCCCTCTATGGAGAGTCACAAATGTCTTCTAAAATTTCATGTGGAGGGGAATCAAACTTTTTAATTTTTTCCTCCCTATCCATCAGTTCCTCCTCTCTAGTCTCAACAGGGTCATCATGCTGAACAGGGTCCTCCTTTTCTTATCCCCCAATCTCTATGGTAGGAGTAGAAGCCAAAAACATGTGATCCTCCTCTCTTATAGAAACTAGATCATCAATTAAGGTATCTTTGTCTTTAGCACCTCCCTCAGACACAGTCTAATTACCCTCAGTATTAGAATTACTCTGTTCTGAGTTTCCCTCAGTTGTATCCTCTTCATTCCCTTTCTCAAAATTTCCTTTAGTTCTCGGATATCCATCTAAATTGGAGTTTAAATCCCCAACATCCGTTCCTTCCTCTTCCTTTGGGACATCCTTCTCAGAGCTTTTAGTACTCTCTGACTCAAAATCCTCTTCTATAATTTGTTTTTGAGAACTAGAGGGTTTTGGTTTTGACTTTTTTATCCCTTTAACATTCTCATCCTTCATACACTTTTTGGACTGAGAACCCTTATGTTTGTCAGAAGGAGTCAAAGCTATGGATTTATTTTTACAAAAAACCTCTATGAGAAGTATCAGGCCTTCAAGTAAAATGGGGTGAGACTCCTTCTTCCTATGGGCATACAAGCTTTGAAGCAATGAATAACATAGATAGAAAGGGAAAAAAATTCTATCCTTGTGCCTGATGTGGTTGAGAAAAAGAAAATGATCTATTCTATTATTTTGTGATCTTTTATCTATTCTATTTATTATTTTTGAATTGTGGTGTTTTAGACTAAAATATTATTAATATAATTAACCTAAACCTAAAATAATCCTCAATGAGGTTAACTAATCTTGATGTGGGGTTGGGTTCACCTGCAAACCCATCCTTTGAGTTTATCTTGAAATTACCCCTTCAACCACACACCCATTAGTTAGGTGTGTTTTTAAAGTAAATTTGATCACTTTTGTTCATAAAAAGACTTAGTTTAGAACCTAGATTTTCATTTTGTAAGAAGGCTTGCATTCTAGACAAATGAGTTGTATTTTATAATTGTGTGCAAGAAACACCCATGTGGATGTGTAAGAGTATTAATTAAATTTGAAAGAATAATATATGGAGGATAGGTACATCCTTGGGATGAGCATGGCCACATATAAATATATTATTTGTCCTTAATTTTAGTTGTTTTCTCTATATATGTATCTTGTTTTAACCTTTTGGGGGTTAAGCATTTGGATATGGGAAAGAGCTTCTGGTTGGGAAAGGCTTATGGAAGAATAATTTTAAGTGAAGCTTTTGTATTGAAATAGGCCCTTTTTTAATATATTTTATACTTTAAATTCTTTTTCTTATCTTGATTGATCTTGATTGAACCTCATTTTTATAAATGTGAATAAGCTCTCTTATTTGTAGCATTTTATGGCTTTAAGGTTTACATGTGTATCCCTTTTATTGTGTTTACATGATTTTATTTTCCTTGTTTTCATATTTTTATTATTGTGTTAATGTTGCATGGGTTTGTTAGAACACATATGCCACCCTTATGGGGTTGGCACAAGTGCATATATTTGGGGAAAGAGGGAGTAGAGCATTTCCTCTTAACTTTTTGCTTGCCTAAGATGCATGGCCTTGCTTATGAGAAGTGGAACCATTTAATAAGGTTGAAAATCTAGTCTCCTTTGTGAAATATCAGAGGTATAAGGATGATTATGGGAGTCTTAAGGAGTATTATAGGAGGTATAAGTAGG